>JAYESA010000007.1:43795489-43952989 GCA_036927795.1 Iris macrosiphon
GGGATCGGACACGCCCTACAAGCGCTCGGATATCGTGTCTGAAACTGACCGTAACGCCAACTCCCCTCTGACGAATGCCAATCACAGATAAAAACAACGTATATGGTCGGTGACTACGTTACCTTGACAAATCTCAATCTATATAACGTAGTTGAATTTACAAGATTGACAAAAAAAAAATCAATCTTGAATATTTTGTCCTAATAGGTTCAACCCCATCACTATACTCAAGAAGAAATGACAGAGATTACAATAAAATCTCTCACCGTACTCGTAGCGATCTATCTGAACGAAGGCGACGACTCCTCGATCAGATCTCTTCTTGCTTCTATCTTAGATGGTGAACCCTGAATCTCTACCTTGTGCTGCCTCCACCCTCAACCCATATAAATAGGTTGATAAACCAAATTTTAGGGTTTAGAAAATCCTAAAAGTTGCTCATCAACAGATCTGTCCGTCCACCAGCATCCAACTGTGTAGATTAGAACCAAAAATTTGTCAGTCTCGACGACACCGAACTCAGACCGAGTTCGATTCAAATCCTACTAAACGTTCTAGAATAAAACCATTGAGTTCGGCTCAAACTCGGTCATGGCCGAACTAGACTGCTAGTACATTAACATCAAATTAATAGTTAAAAATTTCTAATAAATATTTTTAGACTGCAGCATATACAAACCATTCTGCAGGTGGAGACTTGTGCGAGCTAAGCACGTTAAAGATGATTATAGTATTAGTAAGCAGTTAATAAATATATAGTGTTATTGTTGAGTGATTGCGAGTGCTTAGTGTTGATCCAAGTTTGGCAATAGACGAGAAACTTTTTTTTCCAGCTTGGGCAAGACTAGAAAGAATGTGACAGAGATAGTTGGGGGAGGGACAAGGGACAGAGAGTGGTCCATTTGTAGTTTGCCCTGCAGCAGGTCCATATGGCGGGATCACTATCGTATTCCACTCGCTAAAGACCGGGACACAGTTGTCCTTCCATTTCAACACAACCTTTGTTCTTTAGTTAGCTTTTTAACACACTCTCTCGATCTCTCTATGTATCCCCATCAATTCAACATATAAAGAGAAAGTATCGTCATTTCAATACTTAATACTTGAGTATCTTCGTATATTATTCATAATAGCACTCGTTTAAATATCTTATTTGATCTTCTGATTAAAATCTTAAAGTACTTAATTTTTTTAAACCAAGTTTTGATCTAATCTAATCAATAAAAAAAAAGACAATCCAACTATTTTAATTTCTTGAAATATATTATGCTCAAATACAAGAATTCCCATCCCCCTCCATATATATACATAAAATATATATTAGTCAATTCAACATGATATAAGGGTCAGCCGTACGGGTACTTTAGCAGTAATCGGGGTCTACGACAGGGGATCCCTTGTCGCCTTACCTATTCACGCTGGTGATCGAGTACTTCACGTGCCTTATGGACATTGTGGTGCACAGTAGACGAATACACCCGCTATATAGTACGGTGGATCCTATAGTGTCACACTTGATATATGCAGAAGATCTCGAAGTTTTTCTTGTTCCAACAAGCAGGGGACTAAACGCTTTGATGCGAGTCCTACAAGAGTTTGGCCAGCTAGCAGGACTACAGTTAAACAGAGATAAAAACAAAATATATTTCAACGTCCATTGCCAGAATCAGGAGGAGTTGTCCGAGGGTATACATGTCACCACCCCATTTCCAGAGCCGGCTATTTTTTTATTTTAATTTGGGTTAATTGTGTATTATTTATATTTAATTGTATTTATATTTAATTAATGATTGTATTATATTTTTATTGATTGTTTTAGGGATTTGGCTAGCCTGGACCCATGTCAGACCCTTGTGGACCCATGTCCGACCCAGCCCACACCAATGTGAGACTTAGTTTTGGGGTTTAGAATATTTATTATATTTTTAGTGGGTTAGTTGGAGAGATTTGGAGTTAGTTTGAGTACTTTTAGAACCCGAAACCCAAAACCAAGTGAGAGGGGGGCATTTTGGGCATTTGGAGACTTTGGAGACCTATTTTATTGCTTGGTCGGCCCCAAACCCTTCCCCCACCCGTGAAACACAGCAGGCCATTCCCGTGCAACAGCAACCCAGCCCCCATTTTCATCTTCTTCTTCATTCTTCTTCTTCTCTCCACTCTTTCTTCTTATTTTCTCCTCCCAACTTCAAGTAAGCATCATTTTCGTCTTTTTTCTTCTTCTATTCTCCATGGTTGTGAACCCTAACCCTATATTCTTCTCCAACCTAGGTGGGTAGAGCTTAGATTTGGTGTTGGAGCTAGATTTGGGAGCTTGGAAGCTTGGTTTGGTGGATTTGGAGACTTTGGCTTGGGATTCCAACTCCCAAGAGGTAAACCCTAATTTTTTTCCTTGTAATTACTTTTATGTAGTGTAATTAAAAGTTTAGAACCTTCCTAGACCCTTAGGCTACCCGTGGGAGGAAGTTGAAACTAGTTGGGTTGTGTTCGGAGACTTTAACACTAGGTTTTGTGTCAATTTCGGGTGGAATCCGAATTTGGCCCAATTTTGGGTGATGTTCTAGGTTAGACGGACCTAGGTAGACGTTGTCGAGTGTCTTGAGGGTGAGTATGTGTCTCCGTTCGGACACGGGAAGCCGTATCGCGGAGAAACGGACGTTTCGGACGAATTTAGGGTTTTCGTCGTCGCCGATTCTAAGTGCATGCACGTTTTCGCCACGGACCTAGAATCGATGCGGTAGCATTTTTTCTAGGATCTTGACATCGTTTAGGATCCGTAGATAAATTTTGGGCCGATTCCGAGTTGGTTTGGTGTACGTTTCAGGAGGTTTTCCGAACCGCACACCGCGTGTTCGTCGAAATGACCGAACGGCCATTTCGGCGTAGTTTCTTAGTTTCGGGCTTGTGCGCGCGTTGGGTTAGCTTCGGGGAGTGTGTGCTAAAATTTTTGGGCTATATTTTATATATTTATAGGTGTTTGTGCTTGTCGGGGTCGTTGGACGTGCGTTGGTGAGCGTTGTGGGCGTTGTGTGAGTTGTGTTGTGTGTTGTGTGTGTGTTGTGTTTATATATATATATATATATGTATATATATATTGTGTGTGTGTTTCTATATATATATTTATATATGTATGTGTGTTTTTATGTATGTGTGAGTGTGTTAGTGAGTGCTTGTGTGAGAGGGAGTGTGTATATATATATATATATATATATATATATATATATATATATATATATATATATATATATATATATGTATATGTATATGTATGTCTGTATGTGTATATATGTACAAGTGTTTGTGTGTGCGGTTGTGTTTTTGTGAGAGTGTGTGCTAGTGTGTGTGTGAGTGTGTGTGTGAGGGTGTGTGAGAGTGAGTGTGAGTGAGTGAGTGTATATATATATATATATATATATATATATATATATATATATATATATATATATATATATATATATATATATATATATATATATATATATGTTTGAGTGTGAGTGTGTATATGTATATAGATATTAGTGTGTGTATATATATATATATATAGATATATGTGTGTTTATATATATATATAGATACGTGTCTATATATGTATTAGTGTGTGTGTGCTTGTGTATGTGTGTGTGTAAGTATATATGTTAGTATGTGTGTGAATATATACATATATATATAAGTTAGTGTGTGTATATATATATATAGAGTTATATATATATGTATATATGTGTCGGCGTGTCTGTGTGTGTGCGTGTGGCAGAGCGAGAGGGGCAGCGAGCAGCGGGGGAGGCAGCGGAGCGCGCTGCCAGCGTGCACAGCCGCTGTTGTGTTGTGCACAGTAGCTAGCAGCTGCAGCTGCAGCAGGTTGAAGCACAGCAGCAGCAGCAGCATGCACAGCAGTGGCAGCAGCTCCAGCATACAGCGCTAGTAGCAGCAACAAGCAGCGGGGGTAGCGGCTAGAGTAGCGAGCGAGAGAGAGAGTTATGGATATGTAATTATATCTATGAATAGATAGATGGATCTAAGTTATATATAAATAGTTAGATAGATAGGTAAATAGATAAATAATTAGATAGATAGTTAGATAGGTAAATACTAGATATAGATAACTAGTTAGATAGATAGATAGATAACTAGTTAAATAGGTAGATAGTTAGATTGTTAGATATATAGATAGATAGGTAGTTGGATAGATAGATATATCTATGGATAGATAGGTAGTTACCTATCTAAGGTATAGATATATATGTACATATAGCTAGATAGATAAATATACGAATAGATTAGATAGATAGATAGATAGATAGATAGATAGATAGATAGATAATAGTTAGATGGATAGATAGATAGCTAGGTATTAGATATATATATCTATCTAAGTGTATAGATATCTATGTACATATAGTTATATACATATTTATAGATATCTAGATAGTTATATACATATATATTTATGAGTTGGGTAAGGTATATATGGGTATATGCGTATATGTGTGTGGATATCTATATATATATATGTATATAGATACTTAGATATGTATATATATGATAGATATATATATTTTCTAGCTTAGATATCTACTAGATAACTAGTTAGAGGGGTTTGAGAGAGCTATCTCAATACCTTAAGATACCGAGGTATCCCAATACCTTGAGATATCAAGGTATCTCACCAAGGTATTGAGTTTCGAGCGAGATTTTTGAGCAATTGCCTAGGTTTGAGTTTGGAGATTGGTTTTTATGTATATGTGTATATATTTACGCGTGCTAGCATAGGTTTTAGCGGGTATAGGTGGGGCGTATAGCGTGGGATGAGGTATCGGATACCGAGGGTATCCCGGTATCTCAAGGAGGCGAGTTTGAGAGTTTTCTAGCTTAATGAGCTCGGTTCGACCTAGAATTTCAGGAGCACCCTAGTTTGACCTAGACTTGACCGTAGTTGACTCGGTTGACCGCCGAAGTCACTTTTGACCTAGATTTGACCCAGAGTTGACTTTTTGACCTAGAGTTGATTTTTTGACCCAGATTTCACCGGTTTAACCCGTTTGACCTAGAACGACCCTAGAAGCCTATTTTTAGTTATTTTATATCTTTTTAACTCATTAGAACCCTGTTTAACCTTGCTTTTCGTAATAGGTCCTTACGATACCAGTTTGGATTGCTAGTTGCTTAGGACGTCAGGCGATTACATTCTCTAATAGTTTTCATTATCTGATGATTATTATGATTCAGCTTCTAGTATAGTATCATCTGATTTTTCTGGCACAACACGAGACACTGACTGGTATTTCTGGATTCATTTACTTGTGACACATATATTTCATGTTTCTGGCCTCTATTCTGAAATTACCTACTGGCATCACCTACAGGCATCACTACAGGCATCACTCATATTTCAGGCTGGACTCATCTTGATTTACGTGTCGGGTCTTGGATCCACTTATATTAGTCGGGGCAGGAAAATACTCGAGTAGTCATGTAAATATTCCTATCTGGAATCATCAGAAATCACTCCCTCTGGTCTAATATGGAATGATAGCACCCGCGCACCTAGTGCGCGGTGAGCCATACTTAACCCTAGCCGTTTACATGTCAAAACAAGTATTTCAAAGACACCGAGTTCATTCTTTATAGTCTGGACTCACTTGCATTTCCTTGCTGGTCTCACTTACATGTTTATGAACTTGACTCACTACATGTATTTCATGCTGGACTCACTACACGTTCTTGTGCACGGACTTGATCTTAGCTTAGATTTCTTGTATCTTACAATTATTACTATCTTGCTCTGATATCCATGCATCTTTAACTTTATGCACCAGTGACATATGTAATTTTCTTGTTCTATACCTTATTTTATTTACCTTGCTACTTGCTAAACTGTTTTATAGTTTTTATCATTTAAATGGAACTGCTGTTAGAGATGTACTTGCTCCAGTCCTGACTGGACATATTTTTCAGAGTATCCGGAGGATTGGTGTCTGACGTTTTATGGACCTGAGCCTGTCGATGGTGCAGACAGGGACCCTCTAGTTTAGGAGTGATTTTCGGGTTGGTAGCCGAGATCACTAGGACCTTGTTATTATTTTTATTAGCTTTTAGTACCGGATTTGTCTCCAGTTTGGATTGAGACCTTGTTTGTATATTATTTTGGATATTGTTGTATTATATTTTGATGTTGTGGTATTTTAGTAGTTGTTGCTGGTTAGACTTCATAGTTGTTAGTATTCTGTGTTATCTTATCGTGCTTAGATTCATGATTGAGTACTTGATTATCATTATGATATTGCTTCTCCGTTTGGATTTGAGATCTTGACAGGTTTATATATTGATTGCGTGAGATTGTTATCTAGATAGTTGACCTAGACAGCGTTCTACCGTCGATGCTGCGGCGTAGGCTGGACGTACCCACGACTCATGCCTGATTTTCGGGTGCGGATCGTGACACGTTTTTGGTGGCGGCCCCATGTAGGTCTCGATTCACAATTAGTGCGATGTCGTGGTGGTACAACAACTTAGTTGTACTGCTGCGAGCCTACTATAGGATCTAGGATCTAGGATGAGAGTGTTCTCAATCACGACTAGGAACAATTCCAATCTAATTATTTTGAAATTGTTTTCTTTTGAAATATTACTGTCCTTCTTTGATGATATCGTATCTTGCGCCGTATTGACTTTTTTTGATCTGTGTTCAGGATGCCTCCAAAGACACGATCTCATCGTACCGTTCCAGCAGTTGCCACTGAGAGGTCTGCTACCTCTCGTCTAGCTCGTATTAAGGCAGCTGCTACCGCTCCACTCACCACTCCTGCGGTCGAGGAAGCATCTGCTTCTCTCGGGGATCCTCCTTCACCTATCGATCCGAGGACTACCCCAGTCGTTCCGGTGGTTCCTCCACCACTTCCTGCTCCAGTAGATGCCACGTAGTTGTTTGCGTTTTTCAGGGAGATGATGGACGCGCAGCACCGTCAGGTGGATGTGATAAGGTTGGGCATTGAGAATGCCCACCAGGTGGCCATGATGGCAGTGGACAGGGTGGCACAGATTCAGCCACAGGTAGATCAGATTCAGCATCCGAGGCCGGGCAGTATTATCGACTTCCAAAGGATGCGGCCCAAGGAGTTCCGTGGTACAGAAGGGATCCTGTACGCGGATGACTGGATAGAGCAGATTGAGGGCATCTTCAGGCTGGCACAGATTCCAGATAGCATGCAAATAAAGGCAGCAGGCAGTAAGATGTTCGACCTCGCCTTGACATGGTATCGCATAGATACGAGGATTGCGGTGCCAGGGCTTACTTGGGAGGCTTTTAAGAGGCTTTTTAAGGAGAAGTTTTTCCCAGATGTGGCGCTCAGTGCTTTGGAGAGCCAGTTTGAGGCACTCGTCCAAGGGAGCATGACGGTGGACGAGTACGCAGCGGAGTTCTGCCGTCTGGGCAGATTCGTGGAGGGCTTGAGTGAGGCAGCAAAGGCGAGGAAGTTTCGCAAGGGCTTGGTCATGGCGGTCAAGTCTTTGACCAGGAGCGACCGCGAGGCGACTTTCGAGTAGATAGTAGGAGACGCTCAGAGAGCAGAGGATGACTTGGAGCTTAAGTCCAAGAGAGGCAGTGATGATTCAGGCAGTGCGAGTGGCAGTGCAGGACCAACTAAGCGTCCCTATGTGTAGAAGGCAGTGCAGCAGGGTCAGGATCAGAGAGTGCCCACTTGTGCCTACTGCAGGAAGGCAGGACACACTTGGGATATTTGTAGGAGGAGGCTGAAGGTGTGTTTGTTTTATGGATCCGCTGCTAAACAGATGCGAGATTGCCCCACTGCACCTCCGTTGGGTGGAGCACAGGATCAGAGAGTTGAAGTTAGGCCACCTGTGGCACAGCATCATGCCCCGCACCAGCAAAGGGATACACCCCAGCATGGCAGGGCTTATGCGTTGACGGTCGAGGAGGCCGATGCTACGGGTGTCGGGTTAGCAGGTCTGTCTCTTTGTTCTTCTTTTTGTCCTTTTCTATTCTTTGTGGTGTGCTTCATTAGTACCTATTAGACTTTTCTTTTGTGCTGTGGTAGATAGTGTAGTGACCCTGATTGAGACTGTGATAACACGACCAGTAGAACCCTGATCTTGCATGTTGTTTAGGTAGAATTTCTTGATTATGATTGTTGGGTGTTTGACCTAGAGGGAGTGCGATTGACTTTAAATTTCGAGGACGAAATTTTCTTAGGAGGATAGGCTTGTCACCACCCCATTTCCAAAGCCGAATATTTTTTTATTTGAATTTGGGTTAATTGTGTATTATTTATATTTAATTATATTTATATTTAATTAATAATTATATTATATTTTTATTGATTGTTTTAGGGTTTTGGCTAGCCTAGACCCATGTCAGACCCTAGTGGACCCATGTCCGACCCAGCCCACACCCATGTGAGACTTATTTTTGGGGTTTAGAATATTTATTATATTTTTAGTGGGTTAGTTGGAGAGATTTGGAGTTAGTTTGAGTGCTTTTGGAACCCGAAACCCAAAACCAAGTGAGAGGGGGGCATTTTGGGCAATTGGAGACTTTGGAGACCTATTTTATTGCTTGGCCGGCCCCAAACCCTTCCCCCACCCGTGAAACACAGCAGCCCATTCCCGTGCAACAGCAACCCAGCCCCCATTTTCATCTTCTTCTTCATTCTTCTTCTTCTCTCCACTCTTTCTTCTTATTTCCTCCTCCCACCTTCAAGTAAGCATCCTTTTCCTCTTATTTCTTCTTCTATTCTCCATGGTTGTGAACCCTAATCCTACATTCTTTCCCAACCTAGGTGGGTAGAGCTTAGATTTGGTGTTGGAGCTAGATTTGGGAGCTTGGAAGCTTGGTTTGGTGGATTTGGAGACTTTGGCTTGGGATTCCAACTTCCAAGAGGTAAACCCTAATTTTTTCCCTTGTAATTACTTTTATGTAGTATAATTAATAGTTTAGAATCTTTCTAAACCCTTAGGCTACCCGTGGGAAGAAGTTGGAACTAGTTGGGTTGTGTTCGGAGACTTTAACACTAGGTTTTGTGTCAATTTTGGGTGGAATCCGAATTTAGCCCAATTTTGGATGATGCCCTAGGTTAGACGGACCTAGGTAGATGTTGTCGGGTGTCTTGAGGGTGAGTGCGTGTCTCCGTTCGGACATGGGAAGCCGTGTCACGGAGAAACGGGCATTTCGGACGAATTTGGGGTTTTCGTCATCGCCGATTCTAAGTGCGTGCGCGTTTTCGCCACGGACCTAGAATCAATGCGGTAGTATTTTTTCTAGGTTCTAGACATCGTTTAGGACCCGTGGGTAAATTTTGGGCCAATTCTGAGTTGGTTTGGTATGCGTTTCCGGAGATTTTCCGAACCGCACACCGCATGTTAGTCGAAATAACCGAACGGCCATTTTGGCGTGGTTTCTTAGTTTTGGGCTTGTGCGTGCGTTAAGTTAGCTTCGGGGAGTGTGTGCTAAAATTCTCGGGCTATATTTTATATATTTATAGGTGTTTGTGCGTGTCGGGGTCGTTGGGCGTTCGTTGGTGAGCGTTGTGGGCGTTGTGGGCGTTGTGTGTTGTGTGTGTGTTGTGTTTATATATATATATATATGTATATATATATTGTGTGTGTGTTTCTATATATATATTTATATATGTATGTGTGTTTTTATGTATGTGTGAGTGTGTTAGTGAGTGCTTGTGTGAGTGTGTTAGTGAGTGCTTGTGTGAGAGTGAGTGTGTGAGGGTGTGTGAGTGTGAGAGTGAGTGAGTGTTTATATATATATATATATATGAGTTTGTGTGTGTGTGTATGTATATATATATATATATATATATATATATATATATATATATATATATATATATATATATATATATATATATATATATATATGTATGTGTGTATGTGTATATATGTACGAGTATTTGTGTGTGTGGTTGTGTGTTTGTGAGAGTGTGTGCTAGTGTGTGTGTGAGTGTGTGTGTGAGGGTGTGTGAGAGTGAGTGTGTGTGAGTGGGTGTATATATATATGTATGTTTGAGTGTTTGTGTGTATATGTATATAGATATTAGTGTGTGTATATATATAGATATATGTTTGTTTATATATATATATATATATATACGTGTCTATATATGTATTAGTGTGTGTGTGTAAGTATATATGTTAGTATGTGTGTGAATATATACATATATATATAAGTTAGTGTGTGTATATATATATATTGAGTTATATATATATGTATATATGTGTGGGCGTGTCTGTGTGTGTGCGTGTGGCAGAGCGAGAGGGGCAGCGAGCAGCGGGGGAGGCAGCGCAGCGCGCTGCCAGCGTGCACAGCCGCTGCTGTGCTGTGCACAACAGCTAGCAGCTGCAGCAGCAGCAGTTTGAAGCACAGCAGCAGGTTGAAGCACAGCAGCAGCAGCAGTTTATATAGCAGCAGCAGCATGCACAGCAGTGGCAGCAGCTCCAGCACGCAGCGCTAGTAGCAGCAACAAGCAGCGGGGGTAGCGGCTAGAGTAGCGAGTGAGAGAGAGTTATGGATATGTAATTATATCTATGAATAGATAGATAGATCTAAGTGATATATAAATAGTTAGATAGATAGGTAAATAGATATATAATTAGATAGATAGTTAGATAGGTAAATATTAGATATAGATAACTAGTTAGATAGATAGATAGATAGATAACTAGATAGTTATATTAGATAGATAGATATATCTATGGATAGATAGGTAGTTACCTATATAAGGTATAGATATATATGTACATATAGCTAGATAGATAAATATATGAATAGATTAGATAGATAGATAGATAGATAGATAGATAATAGTTAGATGGATAGATAGATAGCTAGGTATTAGATATATATATCTATCTAAGTGTATAGATATCTATATACATATAGTTATATACATATCTATAGATATCTAGATAGTTATATACATATATATTTATGAGTTGGGTAAGGTATATATGGGTATATGTGTATATGTATGTGGATATCTATATATATATGTATATAGATACTTAGATATGTATATATATGATAGATATATATATTTTCTAGCTTAGATATCTACTAGATAACTAGTTAGAGGGGTTTGAGAGAGGTATCTCAATACCTTGAGATACCGAGGTATCCCAATACCTTGAGATATCAAGGTATCTCACCAAGGTATTAAGTTAAGAGCGGGGTTTTTAAGCAATTGCCTAGGTTTGAGTTTGGAGATAGGTTTTTATGTATATGTGTATATATTTACGTGTGTTAGCATAGGTTTTAGCGGGTATAAGCGGGACGTATAGCGTAGGGTGAGGTATCGGATACCGAGGGTATCCAGGTATTTCAAGGAGGCGAGTTTGAGAGTTTTCTAGCTTATTGAGCTCGGTTTGACCTATAATTTTAGGAGCACCCTAGTTTGACCTAGACTTGACTGTAGTTGACTCAGTTGACCATCAAAGTCAACTTTTGACCTAGATTTGACTCAGAGTTGACTTTTTGACCCAAAGTTGACTTTTGGACCCAGATTTCACCGGTTTGACCTAGAACGACCCTAGAAGCCTATTTTTAGTTATTTTATATCTGTTTAACTCATTAGAACCCTGTTTATCCTTGCTTTTCGCAATAGGTCCTTGCGACACCAGTTCGGATCGCCAGTTGCTCAAGACGTCAGGCGAGTACATTCTCTGATAGTTTTTATTATCTGATGATTATTATGATTCATCTTCTAGTATAGTATCATCTGATTTTTTGGCACAACACGGGATACTGACTGGTATTTCTGGATTCATTTACTTGCTACACATATATTTCATATTTCTGGCCTCTATTCTGGAATCACCTACTGGCATCACCTACAGGCATCACTACAGGCATCACTCATGTTTCAGGCTGGACTCATCTTGATTTACGTGTCGGGTCTTGGATCTACTTGTATTAGTCGGGGCGAGAAAATACTCGAGTAGACATGTAAACATTCCCATCTAGAATCATCATAAATCACTCCCTCTGGTCTAATCTGGAATGATCGCACCCGCGCACCCAGTGCGCGGTGAGCCGTACTTACCCCTAGCCGTTTACATGTCGAAACAATTATTTCAAAGACACTGAGTTCATTCTTTATAGTCTGGACTCACTTGCATTTCCTTGCTGGTCTCACTTACATGTTTCTGGACTTGACTCACTACATGTATTTCATGCTGGACTCACTACACGTTCTTGTGCACGAACTTGATCATAGCTTAGATTTCTTGTACCTTGCAGTTATTACTATCTTGCTCTGATATCCATGCATCTTTATCTTTATGCACCAGTGATATATGTATATTTCCTTGTTCCATACCTTATTTCATTTACTTTGCTACTTGCTAAACTGTTTTATAGTTTTTATCATTTAAATGGAACTGCTGTTAGAGATGTTCTTGCTCCAGTCCTGACTGGACATATTTTTCAGAGTATCCGGAGGATTGGTGTCCGACTTTTTATGGACCTGAGCCTGTCGATGGTGCAAACAGGGACCCTCTAGTTTAGGAGTGATTTCCGGGTTGGTAGCCAGGATCACTAGGACCTTGTTATTGTTTTTATTAGCTTTTAGCACCGGATTTGTCTCCGGTTTGGATTGAGACCTTGTTTGTATATTATTTTGGATATTGTTGTATTATTATTTGATGTTGTGGTGTTTTAGTAGTTGTTATTGGTTAAACTTCATAGTTGTTAGTATTCTGTGTTATCTTATCGTGCTTAGATTCGTGATTGAGTACTTGATTATCATTATGATATTGCTCCTCCGTTTGGAGTTGAGATCTTGACAGGTTTATATATTGATTGCGTGAGATTGTTATCTAGATAGTTGATCTAGACAGCGTTTTCCCGCCGATGCTGCGGCATAGGCTGGACGTACCCACGACTCATGCCCGATTTTTCGGGTGCGGATCGTGACAATACATATGGAGAAAGGCAACCTCCCTGTGAAATATTTGGGGTTGCCATTGTCCGTTAATTATGCACGTGCGCAGGAATGTCAGATTTTACTTGAATATGTTTAACGGCAAATCGTGGGATGGTAAGCACAGTCCCTTTCTTTTGGAGGTCATATCGAATTGGTACGGTCAGTGATTTTCGCTATATCATCTTTCTGGTTACAGACCATACTTCTCCCAACGGCAATAATCTCCAAAGTGAAAAAATTATGCGCAGATTTTATTTGGCGAGGTGGTATACATACTATCGCATGGAGGGATCTTTGTCGGCCAAAGAATGAACGGGGTGTCGGACAACGGTCCATCTCTACCCTGAAAGAACTGGCGGGTATGAAGATGACTTGAAACTTCTTGTAAGGACGATCGTTGTGGGCGGTTTGGATACACAATCGGTATTGAAGCAAGATAATTTTTGGGTAAGGAGCCTGGGGATAATAAATATTCGGTCACCTTCAAATGCATTCTACGATGCTGGTCTAAGGTGCAGCCATCCATATCGAGAAATATAAGCAGTGGTAGGAATACTCACTTATGGTTGGATCCATGGTTAAATTATCTTAGCATCCTAGATAGAATAGGATGGCATTCATACTCCATGGTGGGCAGAGACGAGAGAGTCTGCGACATAATTCGGGATGGCGTGTGGGCCCTGGACGGACACTATGTAGGATTGCATTATGCTGTAGATGTTGTCCAAGTGCTTCTTCAGCCGGAAGCATAAGAGGATACATGGCAATGGGACAGATCTCCAACAGGGTCGTTCCATACCAAGAATGCCTATAACCAAATTCGCACAATAAATCCAGTGGAGAGGTACGTGGAGTTCATCTGGGTTAAGGAGTTGGCTAACAAAATGATGCTTTGTATATACAAAGCCACAAAGAACCGACTACTCATGTTAGAGCGCCTGGTAATATTTGGCATCAACGTGCAAGGCCAGCAATGTGTATTATGCAATGGACACACAGAGACAGCAAGTCATCTTTTCTTCCATTGTGATGTATACACGAGAGGCAATGCCAAGCTATAAACTATAGCTCGACAGATATCAAGGAGTTGATTGGGGAGATTGAGCGCATTGTAGCATGTCAGAGGAGGGGAGGACATTGGTTCTTTTTTGCACGAATTAGATTGGCAGCGAGCGTCTGGCATATATGAAAAGGACGAAATAACTGCATCTTCGAGGGGATTAATATTACTCTGGATGGAATTCTTCATAATATTGAGACAAATGTAAAGTATATGATGTAGTTGGCATGTTATTTCCCATGCATTTAGTATGAATAAAATTACAATTTTTTCATATATATATATATATATATATATATATATATATATATGGATCAAAATCCCTCATTTTCGTATCTACAAACATCTTTCCTACTCAAACCGTTGGACGGTATATATATATATATATATATATATTATACTATATTATATTATATTATATATACGTACCACCGCCACCAGCACCACCACTTCTACTTCTACTTCTAGTCCTCCTTCTTCTTCTTCTTCTTCTTCTTCTTTTGCTCTCTATTTTCTCCTTTGCTCCATAATAAACTGTGTTCTTGCCTACATATCTCCCTCTCTCTCTCTCTCTCTCTCATGGAAGAAACAGGGACGGAGTGCTCGATGTGCGGTGACGTGGGCTTCCCGGACAAGCTCTTCCAGTGCATCCGATGCCGCTACCGCTTCCAGCACTCGTACACAAAGCCCGATCTCCTGCTTAAATTCTTTTATTTCTTGTACCAGTACGTCGTGCTGAAAGAGAGTTGGTATATATTTGATTCTACAGCTACTGCAGCAACTACTACCAGGAGCAGCCCACGGAGACGTCGGCAGGAGTCTGCGACTGGTGCCTCAGCGCGGACCGGAGGCACGGCGCCGGCGGCTCTCCGAAGAAGGCCGATTCGAGCCACGGTAAGCGGTCCGAGTGCCCCGGTGGCGACAAGGTCGCGACGCGAGGAGGCGACAACTGCGAGGACAGCGGCGGGACGTCGTCGCGAGGGAAGGGCGGCTCCGGGAGTTCGTCGAAGCCGACCACCCGAAGGTACAAACTACTCAAGGACGTCTTGTGTTGATCGGCAGCAGCTATCATGTCACTTTCTGCCCATATGCTTTTACAGTTATTTATAATATAGCTGAAAGTAGTTATTTTATATATATATATATATATATATATATATATATATATATAAATATATATATATATATATATATGTTAATAGTTTGTGTGCGTATGATATCGATCGAGAAGTAAGGACTGGTCTGGGCTCCTAGAGCTTCACTTTGTAGAATTACAAATGATATTAGTTGGTTTTTGCTTGGTGACAATATTAGTTGGTTTTTGCTTGGTGACAATTTGTGCTGCTACTATTGCACTGGTTCTTTGTTGAATCTTGGCTTAGTTAGAAGACATATGTGTGCACTTAATTTTAGCTCATTCTTCTTCTATCACCATATATTCTTGCAACCAGCTGCATGAATAATAAGTAGTAGTCTATTCTGTTGTTCTCCTGTGCTTGCATATTACTTAAGTTGCTGGCCATGCTAGAAGCAAAAAAGATGATACTAATTCTTATGAAACTCTCTAGTCAAGTGTCAAGAGCCATAGTCTAACATTTGGTAGGAACAGCTAATTCATTGATATTTCATAATTTTCTTCTCTCTTTTGAGTCTATTAAGAGCCATCTATCAAGTTTCCTATACCAATAAAAGTAGGCACTCTAAAATTGATATTGATGGTGTCTACATCGGACACATGCCATTCGTGACAATGACATTCCAAAAAGCATGTTTGTCCGCTGTACGTATGATATTGTGTTGTATTTGTGTCATGGCATCCATGTATACTTCCTACAGTTACTGTTTTCTAAAACAAGTCATGTATACCAAGTACAGACTCCGAAATTATTTCTTATTTGCATAGACACATGGCATACATGATCGTGTTTATATCGTGTTATGTCGTAATTATTTTGTGTGTGAAACAACGTAACCTGTTTCCTTGTTACAGCTTCCATGTTTCTAGTTTTCTACATATATGTAATTAGCTTTGCACGACCATATGAACAAACTTTGTAGACCAGAAACAAACTAGGGAATAATAGTCAGTAGAAACCATATGAATATGATCTTGTAAATGTCATCCTGGGCTCGTGATAAATACTGTTGAGTACTATATATCAGCAATGTCCCTAGAATGCTATTGTGCAACATATAGAC
The DNA here is from genome assembly GCA_036927795.1 of Iris macrosiphon. Lineage (NCBI taxonomy): Eukaryota > Viridiplantae > Streptophyta > Magnoliopsida > Asparagales > Iridaceae > Iris > Iris macrosiphon. The sequence goes on from JAYESA010000007.1 coordinate 43,811,690, forward strand.
TGACATACATGTTGTCAGCAAAAAGACTGGACAAGGAATCAGGTTCCAACCGATCGTGGATTCTGGACACAGCGAGAACACTATAAGCCATAGACCCCATGCATCTACCACATTCAATAGAGGATAAGGGTCTTCCCTTAGCCATAGCTCCCCTTGCTCAGGGATTAAATCGCCCATTTAATGCGTGGGAAGTCTGTTGACCACGGGAGCTTGTAGTACCTACACAGCACAGGAGGAAGACCTTTCTATGTCCACGTATACATGAGCTTATTTATTATGCCATCTTTATATATGCTTCTAATTTTATATTATATTGAATTTAGACTATTATATAAATGTTTTAAAAAGGGATGCTACGACTAAAATGTCTAACACCCTACAATACTCATACAACTTCTTTCATTCAGTAAACTTCAAAATTGAAACTATATCAGTTCGTTATGCTGCTCTTTAGTACTCCGAGTTAATACTCCCGGAGACACTCCTTGAGCCGAGGTAACATCCACCTCGGATGACTCCCGCATAACCTCTCTTACTTCCTCGCGAAGAACATCACTCGTAGGATGTGGGAAATCTTTGCCCATGTGACCAATGCACCAACATGACGAACACATTGGAAGAATCCAATCGAAAGAGATGTGTCGGGCGAGCATATTTCCGTCAGGTACTAGGATTGGGATTGATTTCGGTAGATCACGATGAGCACTAATCTTCACAAGTACTATGGTTAATGCTAGTCTCTGTTTGCTTATTGTAGTTGTATCCATACCCAGTGGAACGACAACAACACTCGTAAGTTTGTTAAGCATTGATGTATTCCACAGTTGAAGAGGAAGGCACAAACAATAGATACAAATGGGAGCCGAAGCAACGAGGTCCCGTTTCAGGGAGGTAGACAGCACCAAACGCTTCACAATAATCAATCGACCAGCAAGAATCCATTGGCCTCCTTAGCTGACCTCATCTAGTGCACCCTCTGTCAGGAACTTGATGAAAAAACACCCATTTTCACGTGAGAAAATCGCAGCACCTCCCTTCGGTCTCCACATCTGACGCACTTATGCCGATACCACAAGAAACGACGATCGTTAACCGATCACATACATCAGAAGGGTTGATTCACATTGTCACGCACCAGTCCCAAAAATATACGAGACCGGGCCACGTGACAATGGCCAGCTACATATCAAGTGGACTCCAGTCCAACTCACATACATGTAAGTTGTTGCGCGAGAATCACTATCTCGATAACAAAATAAATATAGCTGTCTCAATCCACAATGAAACAAAATATAAGAATGGAAAACATATATCATGGTGTGCACCCTATACAATACTTGTCCGAATAGACTCGAAGGAAATAACATGAGTCTACAAACACTTGGCTATATCCGCAGGCAAAAGCAATAAGAATAAGTATATGTAGCTATAGAAGATATGATATAAGTACTTAGTCACAATACTTGTATACCAAGATGATACTAATCACCAGCTCCAGAAAACTCAACGGCAATCAACTCTGCAATCTGGCAGGGAACTAGGTCCTCAGAGGGGCGTAACAAGATAAAAAAAAATACAATATATGTAAACTGTAATAAACTCATAACCGATGCAAGGGTGATTCTAACTGCCTAAAAGTGCAATTTAGAGGACAACTTTCATATGGATGGGTGAAATTTAGGCTAACTCGACAAGACCACGTAGCTCAAGGCCAGTGGCGTACATATACTGTCAACAGTCGTTTGTATTCGTCCGTAACGTTCCAAGAATGCCAGTGGGCATCTGCATAACTCATAAAATACACATAGTTCCTCTCCAGGAGACTATGGTATACCAGGGTGGTTGTCCCATACGCATAGTAGTTATCCTCCCCTAAAATTTCCACTAACCAAGTCATGTCCATAAACTGTCCAATTTTGTAATTGCTTGAGTCTCTAATATCCTATTCATAATAGTTACGTTTTCTTCCAGTCACATGTTTCTTACGTATTGGTAGCAAGTCGAATACGTAATCCATGCCCTTAACATTATGTCACAAATCGTGTCATGTGTGTGTCATGGCCAAGGAAGATATAAGTATATTCCCAATCATATGATAGTCTCCGACAACTAGGTCGACATGCATAAAATATGTATAAGACACAAGAACGACTAATCGAGTCGCTTGTACCCAAGTATAGTTTGGACGCGCAGTTTATATACTATATAAATGAATCAACAAGAAAATATATATAAGTAATGCTGTAAATAAAGAGTAAATACAGTGAACACAACAAGGTATACTTGCCTGGATCCTGAGTGGTGTTAAGACAACGCCCGGGTGCCAAATACGACAATTCAATAGGAGCAGAAGATGTACGAGCAGAACAAAAATCTTCGGATGCTAAAAATAAGATAACCAACATTTACAAAATGAGTAAAATAGTCAAAATTGACTACCCATAAGTCCAATTTGGATACAAGAATAAAAATGATAATTTCAGATCAAAACGAGGTCCACTTGTAGCCTGCTTTGCTCTAAAAAATGTGCTAGGAGTAAAGTCTCCAAATTCAGCAAACTTAATGTCTAACAAGACCAGAACGATGATACGAACTCAACGGAATGTCCAAAATTAAATTTTGATGAGTCGATCACAAAATTGTCCGTTAAATTGGACCGTGGGGCCGCAAAACAGTATTCTAGTCAATGTTCTCAGAATCGAACCAAATTTGGGTTACAGGGCTAGCATAATGTTGCGAGTTTGACGCCGCAAGTTTTATTTCGAAATGACAAGCATGAACAAAATATTTGAGAAATTAAAAAAATTGCGATACGGTAACGTTCGATGGATATAGGTCAAATTCGTCATGCACACACGACCAATTTGAATTATGTCAAAGCCCACACGTCGAAGAATACCATATGCACATATTGGTTCAATTGGTACACAATGAGGTTGTCTGGTTTGACGAAACCAACTCCGTATCGCAAAATTTAAATTTAAAAAAATATTATTTTTTAGGTTTTGTAACTGAGTTTTGGTTAATAAGATCTACGAATTAATCTAGACTACATATACAAACAAGAAGGTGGTTATACCTGCTGTGAGTAGGAGTAAATGGTTTGTTGAACGAAACTACAATGAGGGAGAAACAAATCTACGAAGTTGGCACCACGAAACTCTAGAAATAATTTTAGTTTAATCATACAACTTGGAGGCCAATTTTGATCTATAAATTGTTTGAATTAATGGGTGAAAACAAAGAGGAGTGAAGAACAATATATCGAGATTGTGTTGGAAGTTTTGGATCATCGATCCAATGGTTGGATGGCCCAAAAAATATGCGCTAAGACTATGCGATGAGATGCGATTCTGGCTTCTATTCCACGCGCATCTTGTCAGGATTTTGAGCAAAAGGCACAAATCGACTATGTCGAGCGTCTGGATGGACGTTGGTGTACCGCGGTGGATGTCGAGGAAGTACTGGGGAATGCGAGGGTCAAGGCGAAATGCTACGACCGCTGCTGCAGTCGCTATGACTGTTGTTGATGCTCCTTTGTGAGGCTGTCTCTGATGTTGTTGCTGCAGTTGTTGCAGGGTGGATGGGGTGACACACAGACGGCTAGCGGGCATTGTTGCAGCGAAGGGGTCATCGTAAACCGCTGGCGGACGCAGGTTTGCCGGTGGCCGTGGGCTCACAATCGAGTGATTGGGCAGCGTTCAGGCATCGGTCAGCGGGAAGGATGACCGGGTTACTTGGGTAGTGGCGCACAGGGCCTGCCTCCACGTTGGATCTCGCAGGCTGGTCGGGATGGCTCACACTTGGGGATGGGAAAAGAGGGGGCCGGTCGGCTGGTGAGAGGAGAGGGAAAAGATTGGTTTGGGAATAAGAAGGAAAATAGGAATTTGATTATGAATAGGTTAGTTTAGAAAATCAACATTTTAAGGAATGTAATGAATGAGTATTGATTTGTTGGTTTTTTAGAAATCTATCATAATGGCCTAATGAATGGGTCCCTATGAGGGGATAAATAAAATATTTTAAAAAAGATATTATAAATGATGATGACTGTGAATTTAGAAAATAATGCCTAAGTTATAATCCTATTAATACTCGTACACACGTATTTAATTAAAAATATTTTTTATAATTTTTTAATTAAAAAATGGGGGGTTTACATTCAACCCAACTTATAAAAAATTTGTCATTAAAATTCAAATTAAATGACGATTTAAAAATCAAACAAAAATAAGAGTAAAAAAGAATTTAAATACGCAAGATTGTAGCTTCTAAAAAATATGGGGGATATAATTACCAATTGGATCCTATTTTGACTTCACATTCTAAGAGTTAGGGTATACTTAGTTCAAAATTATAGGTACCCACCTTGCTTAAGTCATGCACACTCCATAATCTTCGTTACGTCATCATAGATAATCCTTATTGTAATTCTCGTCTCGATTACTTTATGACACTCCTCAACTTCCATCTTTCTTAAAATAAAGTTCTCTTTCAATTTTATCCTTGCTCCTCTTCGATTATTCAACTTAATCATAGTACTGATCTTATAATTATTCCTTCTTTATACCACTATGTTTCCTTAATTCAAATATAACTTTTCTAGTTACAACCTCTTTGGGATTTTTTAGCTAACTTGTATCGATCAATGGTTTTTCATAACTATGGCTCACTAGTCCAGTGAAGGTATGCTCCCTAACTCTAATCTCCATTATTTATTTATAACTACTAACGTAATTAAGATAAAAAAATCTCAATCTACTTAACTTTATACTGTAGTGTCCGATTCCGCATTGGCACTATGTACAAGAGATATTGCGTTATTGACTCGAGCGGAAGCCTTCTCGATGAGTTCCCCGATCGAAACATAAGACGATTGATCTGGGTGAGCGGGAATAACTTTATTCTCTGATTCTTGCACGCATTAATAATGAATTTGAGTTTTCATAATTCTTGTTACTAAATAGAGATTGTTTGCATGAGAATGATAGAACGAGAACCTGTATGCTTAACTAGAGAAATTGTAATGCTTGTCATTGAAAAGAACTTTGGTATGCAAAGTTAAATAATAGAATGTTGCATGCTAAGTTATACGAACATTGATATCAAACGAACCATTGCCATGCTAATAAAAAGAGTAATAAGATGTCATTAACTTGTCCATTCTTGTATGATAAAGTTAGAAAGAACCCCTGCCATGCTAAGGATTAGAGTAGAATGTTTGCTTGAACATGCTCTGTTTCATTGCGATGGTAAGGTAGAATTACATGCTTAGAATACAAGAGATAGAAATTGCATGCTAGATTTATAGAATCGTTATCGTGCTCGCTTATAATATGTTCTGCTTGCCTGTTTCCTTGAACTACTAAAGATAGAATTGTATGAATAACTCATATTGTGTGCTATTGAACCTATCGATCGGTTGAAAAGAAAGAAGATTTAACCTATCGAATTGATTGAATAAAAGAGATTGAAGAGCTATTGGCTCTATCGCTAGATTCAAAACTCTGCTTGTTTCTTGACATGTGTATCATATAGTATTTATCTGATAGAATTGCATTCATGCATTAGTATGAAAACTTGTGCAAAATGTATCGAGTTTCTCGAGCAGTATACAGGGGCACTGGGAACCATTCGGCCAGGGAGAGGCTAATCGAACAACCTAAAGTTTATAGTTCGTGATTAGGGTGTGGCTATTAGGATAGTGTCACGACCCGCACCCTGATATTCGGGCACGAGTACGTGGTTATGCCCAGCCTACGCCGCAGAATCGGCGGTAGAACGCTGTCTGGGTCATTTCTAACTATCTAACATCTCAACAATATAATATGGTACCTGTCAATCATCTCAACTCCAATCGGAGGAGCAATATGGTATCTCACAAATATATCAATCTCAATCACAAAAATAAACTAAGGAGGAAAATAATGCATGAATGGAAATAGCGAAGGAAAGAAGATACAATCCACAATATGAAATAATAGTACATCTGTGAATCTCCTCAAAATAATAGTCTAAAACAACATCTAAACAAAACTAGACCTCCTCGGTCACTGGTACTATGTCCTCTGGCTCTAGGGGAGTGTCCTCTAAAGTCTCACCCTCCTGAGGTCCGTAATGTGTGGGACACAGCTCCTCTAGCCAATCATCTGGAAAAAATATATCCAGTCAGGATTGGAGCGAAGTACATACCTCTGAAAGCAGTTCCAATAACATAATCGAGCATATATAACAAGCAATAGAAAAATGATCCAAGATGCACAAGTAGAAAGAATAAACTGTACAAGTGAACAGGCAATAAGCACAATAAAGCTGAAAGTAAATACGAGAAGAACTACAAGTAGAGAACAAGAAATACTAACTATGTGTTTTAGAGTGAGAGTTCGTTATGTGATCGGTTTAGGTTGCACATGAGGTATATAGGTAACTCCATTATACGTGAGGTGTATAATCGACATGCACATGAGATCAAGAGGGCTTTGATCACATAACCAACTCCTACTCCCCCTCCCCAACCAATACTCATGGATCCAATCACGACACGTTACGTACATGATCACGATAGTCACACTAGCACACGAAATAGTGGATGCACACGAAGCACATGAAAGTCAATACCCGATGCACACGATGAAATACATGTCATTGGGTACCCGTTGCACACGGTAGGGGATAACACCTCCTGACGGGATCCATATAGCACCAGTCCGTGAAATCACTGTGTCGGGAATCAATGTATACTAATATAGAACATGCATATATACAACATTATGAATTGAAAACAATCAGAGAAATGTACTCGCCTGAAGTCCTGAGCAAAGTGTGTCTCTCGATGCCCAAGCCGGTGTCTCACAACCTATATATGGTATGTTGTATCAATACAAGGTTCAATGATGAAAATAATTGAAGTTGAAGAAGTTCTAGGTCAATACGCCGTTTCTAGGTCAAGCCAATGTATTTCTAGGTTGTAAGAGTCTAAAACTAGTCACTAAGTCAATACACTATGAAGCTATGCTATACTAGCTAAACTAACACACCACGGTGCAAAACAAGAAGCCGTATCCTAAGATACGTCAATTTTCTAATATAAAAAATAGGTTTATATATATACATAAGTCATATATATAATAATAATAATATCTCAAAATAATATAAATGGGATACCTTGGCCTTGGCCCATACCTTGGTATCTAAAACTAAACACAAAAGATATGAATAGATACCTTAAACTAGATGCTAACTATACACTAATATCTTAAACTAATTAACCAATACCTTAACTAAAATAAACTAATTGAAACACTGAAAATTAACTAAACCAAACTAACAATTAACTAATACCCAAAACCTAGGCATTTATCTAACTTACACTAATGTATACATCTCATAACAACATATAATTAACTATACTAGTAACACACATAGATATGTATAGATAATATACTAACTATTAAGATACTCTACCTATTTGTATATGAGACCAACTATCAACAATAACAACTAAATTAATACTACCTTGAAACACTAACTAAACTGCTACTAGTACTTGCTGTGGCTTCTCCCTATGCTCGAGCTGTACTGATACTGAACCTGCTGCTCGGTTGCACAGTGAACAGATACCTGAAAATCTCTACTGCACAGTGAACAGGGTACTGAACATGGATATACTGAAATCTGGTGCACTCACCTCGTGTGCACGAGTTAACCTTCCTGCTGATACTCGAATGCCTAACTAAACTTTCTATTACACAGCCACAAGGTTGCCCGAGTGCACAGCAACTCCAACAGCTAGCTGCTGCTCTTCCCTTCAAGCAGAGCCCGACATCCCTGCTGCAAGTGTACTGCTGCACAGAAAGAATCCTGCACAGTTACTTGCAGTTGGAAACTGCACAGTAGTCCCTGGTCTTCATTCTTTATTTGCCTGACTGCACAGGGATTGACCCATACTGTTGAATGCCCTACTTGTTGCTGAATGCTTCTGGCTCTTCACTGCAGTTTCAGTTTAGGTATCTACATAGTGAAGGTAAGTCTTCAGGTTAGTTCTCCAGTCTTCAGCCCACATGTTACTGCCTTCACTGCATTCTCCAGTTCAGTGAAGTATCAGTCTTCACTGCCTTCTCCAGTTCAGTGAGGTATCAGTCTTCACTGCCTTCTCCAGTTCAGTGAGGTATCATACGAGTCCTTGCTGTGCTGAGTCTGCTATGTTCCCCTGCAGTCTTCAGTTGCTGTGTGCTCAGGTAAAACCTGCAGCAGCTTCACAGTAACTTGCTGCCTTCAGTTTCTGGTGTGTATCTGCACACATAGTACTTGCTGTCGAGTACTCTCCCCCTCCTCACTCACACATCCACACTCTAAACACACACACAAACAAATATACACTACATTCTCAAACACATCTAAAATGACTAGCTATACGTCTATATGTATATATACTCCTCATCTATGCATCTCCCTATATAGATTAACACACATACATATAAATACATAAGCTAACATATATATATGTATAACTATAGACACCAATATATATATATATATATATATATCTATACACATACTTATATGTATTTATTTAGATACCCTCATATAAACACACATAGGCATACGTATATACATAAAATCCAAATTCCTCTATTATACTCTCCAAATAATATATAGATAGTATATACTAATATATTTACATATGTATGTATAGTACAAAAGCCAAAACATAAACACATGGGGTGCACCGCACCCGTATCACACTTTTCTATGATACGCTTGCGACACGGCCCCCAACTCACAATCAAACATATCCCGGAGGACACGTACAAGTCTAATACATAATTTATGATTAATACATATATAAATTATAGTGTCTACGTGTCCGTGTCACCATATGATATGCACATGGCCCCGTGTCGGAGGAAAACCCCCAAAATCGACCGTTTCGTCAAATCGACGAGATTCGGCCCACACGTATCCAATTGTGGACACGACACAAGCTACAAACAAACAATCTATGGTCAATTAGATCTACTAGATCCATTGACAAGCACTACATGTGCCAAATTCGAAATTCCCCCAAAATTGGCACCAAAATGGACATAACTCCCACCGTAGGTCTCCAAATGATATCCAAACAAATCCTATGGGTAACCTATGCATGTGGGGTAGTTTCTTATGGTAAAAACTCAGATCTATAGTCTATAGGAAGGGGAAAAACTAATTTGTACCTATTGGGAGATGGATTCCCAATGAAAAGTCCCAATTGACAAGTTGCTCTTCTCCGTGTAGATCTTGGCCTCCTCCTCCTTGTTCCTTGCTCCTTGCTTGTAGATCCTTGATGTAGAGGCTTCAATGTTGAATTTAGGAAGAGATTTGAAGAGAATTGATAGGGAATTGATGGGGAATTGGAAGGGGGGAAACTAGATCTAGAATTTTGGAGAAGAACTAAAATGAGAGCACTCTCTCTCCTCTCAATTATGGCTGGACATAAACCCTTCCTCAAGCAATGTACAAAGTCAAAAATATCCCTTGGGACCTCTTATAAAGAAATAATTAGGGGGGAAGGTTCTAGTCTAATGGTTCCACTAATTAATCATGTTTTCTAATCCATGGACCTAATTCATGGGCTCAACTTAGACTAGTCCAAAAGTTTATTCATGTCCCATAATTAAAAGGTTAGGTCCACTACACAAGTCTAAAATAAGTCTACACTAGCAATAATTAAAATAAATAAATTAGTCATGCACAAATATTAATTATAATAATTCTAAAATAATTAATACTCAAGATAATTACCAAACTACCCTTAGATGGAAATGTGAGGGTGACAGATAGTGCTAAACCATAAGTCCGGGCTGCTATTTTGAGCGTATTTTAGTGCAAAGCAACTATGTTTCTCAGCAGCTAAGTAGAGAATGTTCACAAGAGAATGATAAAATAGGAACCTGTATGATTAACTAGAGAATTTGTAATGCTTGTCATTGAAAAGAGATTTTCCATGCTAAGTAAAAGAATAGAATGTTGCATGCTAAGTTACACGGACACAACTATCAAACGAACCCATTACCATGCTAATAAGAAGAGTAATAAGATGTCATAAACTTGTCCATTCTTGTATGCTAAAGTTAGAATGAACTCCTGCCATGCTAAGGAGTAGAGTAGAAAGTTAGCTTGTACATGCTCTGTTTTATTACGATGGTAAGGTAGAATATACATGCTTAGAATACGAGAGATAGAAATTGCATGCTAGATTTATAGAATCGTTATCGTGCTCGCTTATGATATATTTTGCTTGCTTGTTTCCTTATATCGAACTGCTAAAGATACAATTATATGAATAACTCGTATTATGTGCTATTGAAACTATCGATCGATTGAAAAGAAAGAAGTTTGAACCTATCGAATTGATTAAATAGAAGAGATTGAAGAGCTATTGGCTCTATCGCTTGATTGAAAACTCTGCTTGTTTTTGGATATATTCATCATATAGTCTTTATCTGATAGAATTGCAATCATGCATTGGTCTGACAACTTGTTCACAAGGTATCGGGTCTTTCGAGCGGTATCCTAGCGCACTAGGAACTGTTCCGCCTGGGAGAGGCTAATCTAACACCCTGAGGCTTGAAGTCATCGCGATTAGGGGGGTATGGCTATTAGTGTGGTGCTGAACCAAGAGTATCTGTTGCTATTTTGAGTGTATTTTAGTACAGAGCAACCATGTGTCTCAACAGCTATTAGCTGACCCGTCATTAGTGAGATGTGATTGTACGTCCCAACTACTAAAACCGGGGATCCAATACTCGGGGCCCATCATATAGTTAGGGCGCATACTAGGTTAGCCTTCTTGCATACCGAACCGTTTGATGCAGAAATGAATATGCCAAAGTACACATATATCTATGTAAATTGTTACTAACTTGTATGTCTTCTGCAGGGATAACCGTTCGGCGAGGGATAATAATCACTACTTAAGTACTATAATGAGTTACCTTACAATCTTGTATTTCTCTTAGACCTGCATGTTTAACTTGAATATGTTGCTACCCTTTTGTATAAGATGAATAGTCTACTAGATCTCTGCTATTATTCCTAAAGAAATCGAATATTGTTCACGATACATGATGCACACTACACAATAGAATACTGCCCCTACTGTATGCTTGAATGTATCGAATATGCAAACAGTTTCAAGGATATATTTTCGAAATAAGTAATCTGACTCAGATCATGTACTGCATGAAATGAACCTAGGTAAAAAGTAGCAAGATCACAAGTAATGTAATATTTTATCACATGCTTACTTAACGTTGGTTTTAGAGATTTTTCTTCTGTTCGTTGATTTTATAGTCACCAGTACTTTTTCCAAAGTGCTGACCCCCCACCAGTTTGCTTATTCGCAGGTATTGAATTGTCCGAAGAAGCAATAACATATCCTCATCCTCAAGAGCCAAAAATCTAGAGTCGATGCCTTAAGACGTATCAAGACATTTTGAGATACTTTTGCATAAAGGGATGTAATGTATGCAACGATGTCATTGAAATTGAGAGAGAGAAAGCTTGAGCGAATTGTAATCTCGGTCAAGCGCCGCTTGTAACACTTCTTGGATATCAATAAAAAGCTTATTTTCTTATGCCATTATGGTCTTAACTTTTCTCCTATGTTGTGTTGCTGCTTCTTACCTCTAAATAGCTTATTTTGTCCTTGTTCAAGCCTTGGCCTTGTACAATCGCAACTTACGCTTTCACAGTATCATGACCAAGCGAGGACGGTCAGTTCCGCAAGACGCTAACCAAGAACGATCGGTCCTTGCGGGAACAGGGCGTGACATAATGGTATCAGAGCAACTCGATCCTTTGGCCATTTTATTGCTTCGCTTTGACTCAAGATATTTCCTTGCCATTTGATATCGATGCTGCAATGAGCGTTCCATACAATAAGTCCGTAAATATTCTCAAAGATGCCGGCAAAAGTTTCCTGGATTATTTTATTACTTGATAGATATGATTCCTGATTTTTTATTGCTAGAGTTTTATTGAGTTCTGATTGCTAGAGTTTTTTGATTGAGGATGGCGAGGGATGAGGACTATCGCTGCGGGCTCGATTGAGACAGAGAGTAAAGGTGCGAATCGACTGTTTAAAAGGCTTATTTCGAGACTGGGAGAAAAACTAGCAAGAAATGCAGACTTCGCTCCGTACCTTTATAAAAATATTCCCATTGTCCAATCTTCCTTTAATGGAGATCTTCTTTTATGTCACTTCCGGTAAGAAAGGGGATAGATTCGAGAGCTGATTCGGGCAAAAGACTAGCAACGCTTACTTTTACACCGGTTACCCTTGCTGCGGTTACGAGATCAATGGTTATTGCTAACACTGGTTATGAAACGGCTGCTACTGTAAAAGCTTCTTCTCTGCCCACTGGTTTTGGAAATGGTCAATCCCTTGACTTGGATATCGAAACTTTATCTTTCAGTTTCGAGGATAAATTTTTTTCTCGGTGGGTAAGTATGTAGTGCCCCGCTACGCATTGGCACTATGTACAAGAGATATCACTTTGTTGGCTCGAGCGGAAGCCTTCTCGAAGAGTTTTCCATCGAAATATGAGATGATTGATCTGCGTGAGTAGAAAAAACTTCATTCTAGAATTCTTGAACTCCTTAATAATGAATCTGAGTTTTATAATGCTTGTTACTAAGTAGAGAGAATGTTCGCATAAGAACGATAGAACGAGAACCTGTATGCTTAACTAGAGAATTTTTAATGCTTGTCATTGAAAAGAACCTTGTCATGCTAAGTAAAAGAATAGAATATTGCATGGTAAGTTACACGGACACAACTATCAAATGAACTATTGTCATGCTAATAAAAAGTGTAATAAGATGTCATAAAATTGTCCATTCTTGTATGCTAAAGTTAGAATAAACTCCTGCCATACGAAGGAGTAGACTAGAAAGTTTGCTTGAACATGCTCTGTTTTATTGCGATGGTAAGATAGAATTATATGCTTAGAATACAAGAGATAGAAACTGTATGCTAGATTTATAGAATCGTTATCGTGCTCGCTTATAATATGTTCTGCTTACCTGTTTCCTTATACCGAACTGCTAAAGATAGAATTGTATGAATAACTCATATTGTGTGCTATTGAACCTATCAATCGATTAAAAAAAAGAAGATTGAACCTATCAAATTGATTGAATAGAAGAGATTGAAGAGCTATTGGCTTTATCTCTTGATTAAAAATTATGCTTATTTTTGGACATGTGCATCTTATAGTCTTTATCTGATAGAATTGCATTCATGCATTGGTCTGACAACTTGTGCACAAGGTATCGGGTCTCTCGAGTAGTATCCTGGGACACTGGGAACCGTTCGGCCTAGGAGGGGCTAATCGAATACTCCAAGGTTTGTAGTCCTCGCAATTGGGGGGGGGGGTGTGGCTATTAGTGTAGTGATGAACCATGAGTATTGGCAATATTTTGAACGTATTTTAGTACAGAGCAACCATGTGTCTCTTCAGCTATTAGCCGATCTGTCATTAGTGAGATGGGCTTGTACGTCCCAACTGCTATTCCCGGAGATCCAACACTCGGGGGCCATCATATAGTTAGGGCGCATGCTAAGTTAGCCTTCTTGCATACCTAACTGTTTGATGCAGAGACGAACAGGCCAAAGTACCCATATATCTATGTAAATTGTTTCTAACTTGTATGTTTGTTGCAGGGATAACCGTTCGACGAGGGGTAAGAATCTCTACTTAAGTGATATATTGAGTTAGCTTACTATCTTTTATTGCTCCTAAACTTGTATTTTTAACTTGAATATGTTGCTCCCCTCTTGTATAAAATGAATAGTCTACTAAATCAATGATATTATTCCTAAAGAAATCAAATATGGCTCACGATACATGATGCGTACTGCACGATAAAACACTACCCTTACTGTACGCTTGAATATATTGAATATGGAAACTATTTTCAAAGATATATTTACGAAAGAAGTAATCTGACCTTGATCATGTACTTAAAAAGTAGAAAGATCACAAGTAATTTAATATTTTATCACATGCTTACTTAGTATTAGTTTTAGAGAGTGTTGCTTCTCACTACCAGAATAAGTCAAATTAGCGACGTTTGGAAACGTCGCTAAATGGCCTGAAAATGTCGCTAAAAAAATTTAGCGACGTAATTAGCGACGTTTCAATGAAGTCGCGTTTAAGCTAGTCACTGACAGAAAAATATCGCAAAACGTTATTATAGCATCATTTTCTAGCGACGTATTTGTGTCGCTAATATTGTTCATATTAGAGACGTTTAGTGACGCAACGTCGCTAAATTAGCGACGTATTTTGTGTTGCTAAATGTCGCTAAATTAGTGACCTTCAACGACGTATTTAGCGACTTATTTAGCGACATAATTAGCGACGAATTCAGCGACGAATTTAGCGACATATATAAAAGCCGCTAAACCTCGCAAAACGTCGTAAAATTTTTTGTGAGAAAAATAAAAATTAGAATATAAAATGGTTTACAAACCAATCATCCGGCAGTTTATGAATTCATAATTTATATAAATAGAACCGGAGCAACCCTCCGTTGAATTCGCTTGGTTCGCCGACCCCTTCAATGGAACACTCAACACCGGTAAATTAACTTACATTTAATATGAATAATGTAGTAAAATTTGAAGAAAATGAAATATTGGTATTACAAACCAAGTCTGGAGAAAATCTTGTCATAAAGAATATAATAAATATCCACACAACTGAGTGCAATAAATAAAGTCTGAAAGCCTAAAAAATAAAGAATATTCATAAATGACCAAATATCATAGGTCAAAACACAAACAATCAGTAAACTATCCTAACTAGGACTACTACAGATCTGTAGGAGGATGACCACCGTCGCGCATCATGGATAAGAATTAATCATACTGCTCCCGTGAAATCAATACCGATGTCGATGGAGAAGGAAGTTACATCGGTAGAGTCTGTGTCGATGAAGGTGCACCAGGAGAACGTATCTACTACAATGCTGCTAGTCGATGGTTGTATGAATCCATGGTAGGTAGCAGCCTCACACTAATATAAACCATTGAATCTTGCATTATCGTCAACCTCTCACCCATGGACAGATGTTATGCCTGCAGCTCCATCACGCTGTGCTCTGTTGACACTCTAAGATTAGCTGTCATATCCCTGAGCTATATGATGATGCGCTCGAGCATAACAAATTGTGAGATGAGCGTCGTATCATCCTCCTGCAGTTAGGACAGGGGCTGCTCATCCATCCTTCGCAGCAACTCGTCACGGAGAGACACAATCTAACGGTCAACGGTCTCCTGGACTCGGACCGACGCCTGCGAGGGATGTGGGGAATGCACACTTGCAGTGGAGGCCCTAGAGGACTGCATCTCAACAAGGGCGTTATAGGATCCCGTACAGTAGTACGTATACCTCTTGAGACCACCAGCGGCGGTCACCCATAGCTCGTCCGCCGATGGAGCTGGAGATGGCTGCGAGGAAGAACCAGCCTCTCCCGCTATAGGTGCACGAACAGTCGCCCGCTCACGCAGCCTAAGATACTTGGCCTAGAAAAGTTTGGATACTCGATAATTGCTAATGTGTCTAAGGTACTTATTACTAACTATATGGTTATTTATTTTCATATTTTCTAAGTTATATTAAAGTTAACATAAAGTAAGGTAATACTTACATAGGCGTACGAGGTCCTCTCATCAATGAGATTCTCACCATTTCGATGGGTGGCCAGGAAGACGATCACTATGTTGGCATCCTCAACCCTCTATACCTGTTAAAAATATATTATTTAGTACTAAAATTAAATATTTTATTCTACTATTGTGGTGTCCTGTTCCCTCTATTCGGGGAGCGTTGTTAAGAAATACAAGATGGTATCATTCGATCAGGATAGATTGAAATAAGATTTTATCCTCGTTATGGATTTGCTTCTTCAAAATCGATTCCCATATTCAGTGGACCATGCCCCCATAATCGACTTAGCGGCAGAGTCAGGAGGGACCTCTCCGCTACAAGTTTTTCTTGCCTCGTTTTTTGCTTTCGCTTTGTTGCTTTCGTGCTTTGAGTTGCTTTTCGGATTTGCTTGTATTTTCTTGAACGATTTTGATGGATTTTATTATTTTCGTTCATTGAACTGCACTTCAATTTCGATATTGGAAAGAGTGAAAGAGGTATTGATCAGTTGTTCGTGGCAATACAGGTGAACGAGAAGTAGGCGACGCGCTAGCGGAGTCCTGAAGCACCTCTTTTTTCCCTTTCCCCAACCAACTTGTGAGTGGCTTATATTCGATTCAGTTGGCCCTTCTTCCAAGTCTTCACATCTAAAATCTTGTATTCTTGCTTGCCCCGATCAAACGATACCAAGTAATAACTAAAAGATGTCAAGATAAAAATGAATAGACTTGGATTATGATGCTTGTCAATCAATTTGTGAACGGTTACTTATTTGCATGCTTGTTCGTTTGGAATGTTCATCATATGCATAAATACAAGTTAGAATTTATACTTCTTCTTAAATTGTGCTATGTATAGAACTCATCCTATAATGCAATAAACTGGACAGGAAGACTATACAAAAATAGATCTTGCCCTGTTACTGTCTTATACCTGCTATTGCCCTGAAATGCCTCAACTGTTAACTTAGTGTACTATGTTTGATCACGGACAACTTGTGCACAAGGTCTTAGTTCCTGCGGATGGTCGTTGGGGCACTGGCACTGATCCGATCCGGACGAAACTCTGATAGTCGCTTGCTTAAGATGGAGTGTCTTGTGGTGCCTCATGTTCCCTACGTCGCATGCCATTCTGTCCCGAGACTAAACCGTCTATTATGGCAACATACCAGTGATCCCCTCATATATTTAAACCTGTATAAGCTAAGTTGTGTCTTTGTGGCAGGAAATAACATGGTAAGTATTGTGCAGGTGGTTCAGACAGGCAGGTAAATGTCACCGAACGATGGCAAGTTCATTTCAGTAATTTCTGTATATACTGCTTGCTTGTAAAATGAACTAAGGCAAGATAGAAAGACCACAAATAATATGCATGTTTCATATAAATAACGTGTTGATTGGTATAGTTGGGTTATCTCGCCTTCACCAGTATATTTCGATGTATTGACCCTCGTTTAAAAAGGTTCCCCGTACTAAGGATATCCGAGCGAGGAGCTAAAGTTATTTTCCTAATTCAGTCCAGCTGTCGGCGTATCCTGATCGTGCCAACTTTTGAAGCATTTAGAAGACCAAAAGAGCAAGCAAACTTAACTCGTGCAGCTCCGCGAAAAAGCCATTATCCCGCCTGGAGGTCTTTATATTTTGAAGTTCTAGTAAAGGGATGTAATGTACCGGACAACTATCTTATTTTGGGTCAACTTTTGTAAGCCCGTGCGACAACCTTCTGACTCGTTCATAAGTTTTTAAAAATATGTTCAATATCAATAAAAGAGAACTTTTCCATGTTTCAAATCTGTGTTTCAATTTATCTGCGAACTCTGAATATGTGCTCACTATGCGAGCCTTGTACGGTGCATAACCTAGTCCCGCACGGTGTCACGCCCGGGGGACGACTATCGATTCCACGGAATCGAGATGTGACATATTAGTATCAGAGCTCAGCTTCAAGTTCCTTTGACCCTCGAGTTAGGAAGTTCCTTTAACCATCTAATCCCTGTGCGAACTTTTGAACTTGTTAGGCCAAAATAAGATACGTTCATACAATGAGTCCATAATACATTATGATCCTGATGTAATTTACCTTCTATTGAAGGAATGACACAAGCGCAATCATCAATGCTAGCACCGGGCAGAGACATAAGCCCAAGAAAGCAGTTCCGACACTTCGGAAAGTTCTCGGAGGCAACGAGTGATGTCCCGTGTTAATCCCATTCAGCAGATGATAAGGATATTAGAGGCTAACCAACAAAGGGACGAGGCTCGTTATGAACGGGCCGAGAAGCGAGCGAAAGAGAGGCAAAATCAGTTTTAAGACCATATAGAAGCCCGATTCTCAGTCCAACAAAAGCAGGTAGATACTCTGCAGCAGATTGTGCAGACGTTGGCCTACAACCACTCCGCGGCAATAACAGCGACACCGGTAGAGCAACCCGTTCTTAAAGTCGAGATGCCTCAAACTCCAAGGAAGAAGGAAGTGACTGCCTTCGACTTTGGCGACTTTAAGAAAGTCTGCAATACTCCATTTAAAGGGACTAAGATTCCAATCATGGCTCTAGATTGCTTGGCGGAACTGGAAGACCACTTCAAACTTCTAGAGGTACCTGAACAGAAGCGTGTCGCGTGTGCCCAACTACAACTTCGCTTGAATGCGCACAACTGGTGGGACGTGCATCGGAGATCTCTTCCAGTTGATGATGATAAAGAGATAATTGCATGGACTACTTTCTGTGGCGCGTTTGAAGAGGAGTTCATACCCCATCCCTTACGTCGTCAGAAAGAGAATGAGATCGTGCAACTACGACAAGGCAGCATGACAGTTAAGCAGTATTCCGTCGAATTCAACCGGTCACCAAATTTGCCAGCATCTATTTACCTGATGCAGCGAGTCGTGCAAGGAGATTTGAAGACAGTCTGCATCCTGCCATCAATGCACACGTGGTCGTTCCTCAATACCAGACGATAAGGGAAGTCCTGAATCATGCCCTTTCCCTTGAACCGCGGTATCCTTACATTGCTTCCGTCGTTGTGCATACCTCCAATCATAAATGCCATACCAACAAAAAAGAAAACAACGCTGCAAAGCTTCCAAATAATGGCGGGCATCAAAGAGAAAATTAGGGGCAATGTTGTACCTTCTGCAACAGGAGGGGGCACACCGAAAATGACTGTCGTAAGAAGCTTGGCACATGCCTCCGTTGTGGTGATCCAACCCATCAGATTATCACCTGTCCACTCCTCCCATCTCAACATCCAAATCAGGCTACTACACCCCAGACCAATCGAGTCGTGCCTCAGCCAGAGCGTCGCCAAGCTCAAGGTTAGGTGTACATAATGACACGAAAAGAAGCCCTGGCCTCGGACACCGTTGTGTTAGGTATTTTGTTTTGTAATAACATATCTGCACGTGTGCTATTTGATTCTGGTGCAACGCATAGCTTTATATCCATGAATTTTGCCGAAGAAAATAATATAGAAATGACACCGTTGCATTTAGACCTTAGTATTAGCACCCCCTCCGGCATAAAAATACATGTCCGTTCAGTATGCCAAGGTAGTTACGTCTATATTGGAGAAAGGAAGCTAACGTTAGATGTTTTAGTCCTAGATGTTCGAGATTATGACATCATTTTGGGGATGGATTAGCTCGGCAACTATCGAATGTGCAGAAAAATAAGTCATCTTTCGCCTACCTGGGGAAGCCGAATTCTGTTATATGAGTAGTCCCGCAACTGATGCGTCCAAGGCCTACATGGTAATTTCGATAATATCTGCTCGACGAATGCTACACACTGGCTATGAGGAATACCTAGCGTCGGTTCGGGACACACAGCTGGATTACGCAAACGTTGAGTCTTCTTTCGTTGAGGCGGAGTTCCTTGATGTATTTCCAAACAATCTACCCAGCATGCCACTTGACCAAGAGATCGAGTTCACCATCGACACATTCCTGAATATTCAAACGATTTCTAAGCCTTCGTACAGAATGGCCCCTGCTGAACTGAAGGAGTTAAAGTGCCAACTGCAAGAATTACTGGATGGTGGGCTCATCCGTTCGAGCGTGTCTCCTTGTGGCTCGCCTGTACTCTTCGTGAAAAAGAAAGACGGAATGCTATACCTCTGCATCGATTATTGGGAGCTGAATAAGGTCACCATCAAAAATAAGTATCCTCTGTCCAAGATAGATGACCTCTTTGATCAGGTGCAAGGGGCAACGGTGTTATCAAAAATTGATCTTCGCTCGGGCTACCACCAACTGAAGATTAAGCCAGAAGACATGCCCAAGTCTGCATTCTGAACCCGCTATGGATACTACGAGTTTTTTGTTATACCGTTTTGACTGATGAATGCCCCTGCTGCATTTATGGATTTGATGAATGGAGTGTTCCGACACTTCCTCGATAAATTTATGGTCGTTTTAGTAGACGACATCTTGGTGTACTCGAAGAATAGGGATGAACACGCAGGACACCTGCAGATGGTGTTCAAACCCTTCGAGACAACAAGTTGTATGCCAAGTTTAGTAAATGTGAGTTTTAGTTGGACAACATGGCCTTTCTCGGACATATTATTTATGTAACGGGCATCTCTGTTGACCCAAAGAAAATAGAAGCCATCGTAAAGTGGAAGCGGCTTTGAGTCAGCTAGCGATATTCGGAGTTTTCTTGGTTTGGTGGGCTACTACCGAAGATTTATTAAAGATTTTGCTAGAATCGCCTCGCCTCTGAATCTTCTCACTCGAAAGGGAGTAACGTTCGCCTGGATGGATGACTGTGAAGCTTCGTTTATGGAGTTAAAGCAGCGCCTCGTCTCAGCACCAATTCTTACCCTTCTAGATGGACCTGATGATTTTAAGATATATAGTGACGTCTCAGGCAAGGGATTGGGATGTGTCCTCATATAACGGGACATAGTGATAGCCTTCGCGTTGAGGCAATTAAGGCCTCACGAGAAGAATTACCCAACCTATGATTTGGAACTCACCGCGGTGGTGTTCGCGCTGAAGTTGTGGCGCCACTACCTTTATGGTGTACCATGCGAGATCTATATGGATCATAAGAGCCTAAATTATCTTTACACCCAAAAGGATTTGAATCTTCCTCAATGGCATTGGCCTAAACTTCTTAGCAATTTTGACTTGATGATCAGATACTCTCCGGGCAAGGGCAATGTCGTAGCTGATGCACTGAGGCGAGTATTCGCTGGAAGTCTGGCTATTGATAACAAGCTGCATCAGGATATAGAAGCTTTAGGAATTACACTTGTAATCAGATACAAAATGGGGCGCAAGTGGGAAAACTGTGCCTCGAACTTGACTTATTAGAAAATGTCAAGTCCGCTCAGAAGGATGACCAGTTCCTGTAAAAGATGCAAGGTCTTATCTCGGCAGAAAAGACAACCAACTTTGCGGTAAGTACGGACGGGATGATTCGAGTAAAGGGAAGATTGTGCGTTCCAAATGATACAGCCCTCAGAAAAGAGATACTCACGGAAGCCTATTATGCTAGTTATACTTCTCATCCGGATAGCACAAAGATGTATAGAGATCCTCGTACGACATTTTGGTGGCACGGTATAAAACGAGATATGGTGCTGTTCGTGTCATAATGCATGGCTTGTCAGAGGGTAAAGGCCGAGCACCAGAAGTCAGGCGGAGAGATGCATAATCTCGCTATTCCGGAGTGGAAATGGGAACATATAACAGTAAATTTTATTGTTGGTTTGCCAAAGACGCAACGGGGGATAATATCGTCTGGGTCATTTTTGATCGACTCAACAAGTCAGCTCACTTTTTGCCTATTAAAATTACTTGGAGTGCC
This sequence comes from Iris macrosiphon, assembly GCA_036927795.1. Taxonomy (NCBI): domain Eukaryota; kingdom Viridiplantae; phylum Streptophyta; class Magnoliopsida; order Asparagales; family Iridaceae; genus Iris; species Iris macrosiphon. Next base: position 43,833,203 of record JAYESA010000007.1, read on the forward strand.
GACCGCTTGGCTCAGAACTACCTCAACGAGATCGTTCGACTCAACGGCGTGCCCATATACATAGTCTCCGATAGAGATGGTCGATTCATATCGCATTTCTGGAAAAGCCTGCAGTCAGCAATGGGGACAAAATTAAAGTTCAGCTCTGCCTACCATCCACAAAAAGACGGTCAAATAGAACGTGTCAACCAAATCCTCGAAGATATGCTATGACTCTGCGCCTTGGACTTGAAGATGAGTTGGAACATGCATCTACCGTTAGCCGAATTTGCATAAAACAATAGCTTCTAATCCAGTATTCAGATAGTGCCGTATGAGGCATTGTATGGGCGAAAGTGCAGATCTTTGATTTTAGGATGAGGTTGGAGATCGGCAAATTTTTGGCCCGGAGCTCGTGTAGCAAACCGTCCAAAAATTTCGTTTTATTCGGGAACGGCTAAAGGTAGCTCATAGCCATCAAAATAGCCACGCAGACATGCATCGACGTCCACTTGAGTTTCTAAAAGGTGATCGGGTATTTCTCAAAGTCTCGCCCTTGCGAGGAGTTACCAGATTCAGAGCAAAGGGAAAGCTAAGTCCAAGATTCGTCGGTCCATTCGAGATACTGAAGCGATTCGCCCCGGTTGCATATCAGATTACCCTACCATCGTCACTATCCGAAGTGTATGATGTCTTCCATGTTTCACAGCTTAGGAAGTACGTGTACGACCCCAGTCATGTGGTAGATTTTGATCAACTGGACCTTAAGGAAAACTTGACATATGTCGAACAACCTGTGCAAATTTTATATCATAAGGAAAAGCTGCTTCGAAATCGTTCGGTTCCTCTTGTGCGCGTGCTTTGGCAAAATTATTCGGTCGAAGAATCCACTTGGGAGCTTGAATCTAAATTGAGGGAAATGTTCCCTTCATTGTTTCCTAGTGGTAGGTTCTATTCCTATGTTTCGTGGACGAAACTTCCAATTAGTTGGTTAGGATGTGGTGCCCCGTTCGTCCTATTCGGGGAGCGCGGTTAAGAAATACAAGATGGTATCGTTCGATCGGGATAGATTGAAATAAGATCTTATCCTCTTTATGGATTTTTTTCTTCAGAATCAATTCCCATATTCAGTGGACCGTGCCTCCAGGATTGACTTAGCGGCAGAGTCAGGAGGGACCTCTCCGCTGCAAGTTTTTCTTTCCTCAGTTTTCGTTGTTGCTTTATTGCTTTCGTGCTTTTAGTTAGTTTTCAGATTTGCTTGCTTTTTCTTGAACAATTTCGATAGATTTTATTATTTTCGTTTGTTGAACTGCACTTTAATTCCGATATTGGAAAGAGTGAAAGAGATATTGATTAGCTAATCGTGGCAATGCAAGTGAACGAGCAGTAGGCGACGCGCGAGCGGAGTCCTGAAGCACTTTTTTTCTTCCTTTCCCCAACCAACTTGTGAGTGGCTTATATTCGATTCAGTTGGCCCTTCTTCCAAGTCTTCATATCTAAAATCTTGTATTCTTACTTGCCCCGATCAAACGATACCAAGTAATAACTAACATATGTCAAGATAAAAAGGAATAGACTTGGATTATGATGCTTGTCAATCAACTTGTCAGCGGTTACTTATTTGAATGATTGTTCGTTTGGAATGTTCATCATATGCATAAATACAAGTTATAATGTATACTTCTTCTTAAATTGTGCTATGTATAGAACTCATCCTGCAATACAATAAACTGAACAGGAAGACTATACAAAAATAGATCTTGCCCTGTTACTATCTTGTGCCTGTTATTGCCCCAAAATGCCTCAACTGTTAACTTAGTATACTATGTTCGATCATGGACAACTTGTGCACAAGGTCTTAGTTCCTGCGGATGGTCGCTGGGGCACTGGCACCGATCCGATCCGGACGGAACTCCTGATAGTCGTCTACTTCTGATGGAGTGTCTTGTGGCACCTTCTGTTCCTTGCGTCAAATGCCATTCCTTCCCGAGACTAAACCTTCCATTATGGCAACGTGCCAGTGATCCCCTCGTGTATTTAAACCCGTGTAAGCTAACTTGTGTCTTTGTGGCAGGAAAGGACATGGTAAGTATTGTGCAGGTGGTTTAGACAGGCCGGTAAATATCACCGAACGGTGGCAAGTTCATTTCAGTAGTTTCTGTATATACTGCTTGCTTGTAAAATGAACTAAGGCAAGATAGAAAGACGACATAATATGCATTCTTCATATAAATATCCTGTTGATTAGTATAGTTGGGTTAGCTCGCCTTCACCAGTATATTTCAATGTACTGACCCTCGTTGAAACAGGTTTCCCGCACTAAGGAGATCCGAGCGAGGAGCTGAAGTCATTTTCTCAATCCAGTTCAGCTGTCGGCGCATCTTGATCGTGCCAACTTTTGAAGCATTTAAAAGACCAAAGGAGCAAGCAAACTTAACTTATGCAGCTCCGTGGAAATGCCATCATCCCGCCTGAAGGTCTTTATATTTTAAAGTTCTAGTAAAGGGATCTAATGTACCGGACAACTATCTCATTTTGTGTCAACTTTTGTAAGTCCGTGCGGCAATCTTCTGACTCGTTCAAGAGTTTGTAAAAAGATATTCATTATCAATAAAATAGAACTTTTCCATGTTTCAAATTTGTGTTTCAATTTATCTGCGTACTCTGAATATGTGCTCGCTATGCAAAATACCTTATCCTTGTGTGGTGCGCAACCTAGGCCCGCAAGGCGTCACGCCTGGGGGACGACTATCGATTCCACGGAATCGGGCCGTGACAACTACCATTTTATCGTTCTTGCATTGAAAATAATATATCTGAAATAAAAAATATACCAAACGACGAAAATATTCTGTCATCGGAATCGAGCCACCATACCATTTTGCTGCCTTCTTCCTAGCCGCCTTGGCCTTCTCAGACCTTTCCCTGTACCTCGAATCGTCGAATCTAGCCCTCATCGCAGTCCACTGCTCAAGCATGATCCAACCTTGGATCACTTTTCTTTCGCAATCATGAGCCTTCTGGTCATCCAGAGCATCACGGATCAGCTCGGCGGCAACGACATAAAATATCTGCTCGATCAACTCATCCTGGTGCAGTGGATAGAAATATATTTGCTACAAAAAGTAATTTAGTAATTTATATAATATGCATAAATTAGATGATTGATATAATATACTTTTACCTTGAAGTGCGTAAATCAGAACGCCTTCCTCTCACCCGGAGCATCAGAGTAGTTGATCCAAGGGCCACCATAGTTTTATATCATAAAGTAGCCCAGACGTCTCTGTACTGACGAGGGACGATATCTATACAGACATAATTATTTTTATCAAAAAAGTGAATATATGATAAATAAAGAAATATACGATATATATGATACTAAAATAACTAATTGACTTATTTTGTACCGTCGGCCCAAATCTCCGTCCTCGTCTCATCCGGAGGTGCGCATAGAGGATCTCGCTGATGATGGGACGACGTCGGCTCAACCTCGCTATATACTCATTTGTCTTCATGGTTCTGTCAACAAGAGAAACGTTGGACGAGGGAGTAGTCTCAGGCCTAGAACTACTCGTCCCAGGAGTGCTGCCATATAACGTCGTCGCAGTCGGAGATGTGAATAGTCGATATACTGGAGTACTTGGCGCATAGGATCCAGACCCAACAATAGACACTACCGGAGGAGTACTCCGTCTACCTCGGGACCTGCCGAACGCTCTGCGTCTTCCTGTCATACCTGATAACAACATATAATGATAAAACAAATAAATAAATATATAGTATATTCTACAGTCAAAATGTTATGCATATCTCACAGCATTAATAGAATTGTACAATAAATAACTAGTAGTGTCACAAGTCTAAATTGATAGTACATTCTGTAGTCAAAATATAATACATGTCACAAGTCCAAATGGATTTATTTTCAATCATCTTCAGAAAATTTATCTTGTTCGCCTTCATCGTCCTCCTCTTCCTCTTCCTCTTCCTCTTCCTCCTCATCTTCAATTTTATCTACTTCGTCTTCGTCTTCGTCTTCCTCTACAGATAATTCTACCTTTTCTATATTATTAGTCGTGTAATGAGTAATTTCTATTCAGTCCACATCTATAATATTTGTTACAAGAGGTAGCTCGTCCTCCTGATAAGCTATTTCGTCAACGTCAAAGGTATTTATAGCTTTACTGCCAACCAATCCGAGCTTGTTGTCCCCCCTCTAGGATAAGTTGTGAAGTACACGAGCTAAGCCTGACTTGATAGGTCAAATGGTTCATAGCCTTGATATCTACGCTTGTAGTTTATATCCACAAGACCATGCTTGTCAATTTTCCAACCTTGATCTTGAATCAGATCGAACCATTCACACTTGAATAACACAATCTTATCAGGTTCTGTGCCATAATTATATGTCAACTCTACAATCTCTCGTAAGATGCCAAAGAAATCATTGCCTGGATTGAGGTATTTATAGTTTGAAGATTTGATACACAAATAACTATTTTTTGTAGAATCAAGATCCAGAAAGCTGTCTCCGATCGAAGCATTTCTTGACTTGAGCCTAAGCCCATTCACACAGTAACTTGACAATATTTTGATGGCAGTAATTGGCCCATTAGCTAGAGTTCTAATAGATTCAGTCTTGGGTGTTATTAGACGTTCGACCTAAATACTAAAGTAGCGATAGTAAGTTATTCATTGTGCAAGTGCGTACAGAAAAAGTAATTATCGAGCTCCTTACATATGCGCTCAAACAAGAAGGAAAATGAAGTCTCATTTTTTGTTCTACTTCTTCGTCTGTTATGTAGGGTCTAACCGACCTCAACTCATTATTATATGTGCTAAAAAAATAACGAAGCAACCACTGATTAGTAGCATAATATTAGCTTATACTATTATATTAAGAAGACGTAAACGTGGACATATTAATTACTTACCCCTCTAGCTTCTCTACTTCATCCTTGTCGCAATTGAGTAATATATAAAACTGAGCAGTCCTTAGCTCGTCGTCATTCAAATATCTCTTCTTCATTTTTTTCGAATACTTTCTGGACGCATTGAATACTTTAAGTATTCCATCATTAGATTCCTAATATCCGTCGTCGTTTCTCGGAACTCTCGTTCTATTAGTAGCAATATGAGGTTTAAAATACGTCGAGCAAATGTTTATAATCTTCTCTAGAATATAAGCTTCAAAAATAGAACACTCAACCCGTGCCGTACTTTTAACCTTTCCCTTTAAGTGATTCTGATGCCGCTAAAACGGGTATATCTACCGATAACCGACAAGACCACCAACACGTGCTTCATTGGAAAGATGAATTGGCAAATGCTCCATGGAGTCGAAGAATCCAGGAGGAAATACCTTCTCGAGCTTGCACAGTGTTACCATAATATCCTTCTCTTGGTTTTTTAGACGATCGATGAGCAACTTAGTAGAATAAAGATCTCTGAAGAATATTCTGAGCTCTGTCATGAGTGCTCCAAACCGATAATATTACTTAGGCCAAAAATTCGTTGATGGTCCACATGAGTGCTGCCCTCATATGAAAATTCTACTTTCTAGAGATATCGTACGTGTTGGCACCTACTTCCCACAATTGATTCAACTCATTTATCAAAGGCTGTAAATATACCTCGATGTTCCTCTTCGAATTGTTCGAACCCAGAATAATAACGGTTATAAACATATATGGAGTCTTCATGCACATCCAAGGTGGTAGATTATACAGAGTGACGATCACAGGCCAACACGAATACTGGGAGCCTGAAAGTCTGAATGGGGTTAAACCATAAGAGGAGGGCCCCAATCTGACAATACGTTGATCCGAAGCAAAATTCGGATACTCTCGATCAAAGTGCTTCAATGCTTCTCCATCGGATGGATGATCTAATACTCCTTCGATCTGTTTATGCCTGTGCCAACTCATATTTTCTGCAGTCTCCTTCACCATAAACAACTTCTAACCGCGGCGTCAAAGTCAAGTAGTGCATCAAATCGGTAGGCTTCCTTACACCGACATAATTTCTTCTACCAGTGGCCTTGTAGTGATCAGTACCACAAAATTTGTACGTGTCTTCATCCTTGTCGTCTTTGTAGTACAACATGCACCCGTTGCGACATGCATCAATTTTCGCTTATCCTATCCAGAGCGATCTCACCATCCTCTTAGATCGATAGAAGTCTTTAAACAACTTTGCACCCTCTGGCAAGATCTCTATAATTAAATACATCAGTCATTTATAGCATTCTTGCGACATATTAAAATCATACTTGATGCTCAACAATCTTGTAACCACCTCTAACGGTGAATGATCCTCACAACCAGGATATAATAGAGTCCTTGCATTCTCCAGCAACTCCATGAACTTCGCAGCATCGGCATTCGGTGCCTCATCAGCTGCATCATAATTTTTTGGATCGAAACTAGGCTCCGCCGCATCAAAAATCATGTTCGCCCACCCTTCGTCAGAAGCAGCATGGTCGTAGACATCAATATACGGCTCCACATAAGTCTCCGACTATGATGCTAAAGATACAAGTTCTCTGTGCGCGGTCCACTGATAGTAATTTGATGTAAAATCCTTCAAGTACAAATGATATATGACTTTAAATTCTGGATAATATTTTAAATTACGATATCTCACACACGGATACTTAATTTTGGTACCGTCCATGTACTGAGGGAACGCCTTGGCAAACTGCAGGAACTGTTGTACACCCTCTCTGAATTCATCCCGTACACCACACATGTCATAAGGTTGACAGTTGTACATCCATGAATAATGACGTAGATAGTAATTCATATCCATTTCTAGATACTTCTGCAAAGATGAATAGACATCGTTTAAGTATATACTCATGTGAATATTTGGTAGTGTATATTATCCCAATGACACTCACTCCAGATATGCAAAGATGAATAGACATCATTCAAGAAAATAGTTAAATTATAGTACATGTCACAAGTCTACTCGTCTACATACACATAATAATACTCAGAAATACAGTACATGCACTGATACACCTAGTCCTAGCACTGTTACTTCTTCGTTCAACTCTGTATCTTGGATACTCATATTGCAATGTATTAGTGAGTGTCAACTCTGTATCCTGGATATCCACACTTGACATTTGTTTAGGCCATGACTTTCTAATTGAAAAGTCAAGTCATGGATATCCAGTGCCAATTTTTTTGGTCCAGGATACATAGTTGACACTCACTGATATACTACTGGATATCCATACTAGACATGTATGCGTGTGTCTGTGTCCGATAAAATGCTTACAATCTTATCCTTGATATCGTGTTCTAAACTTTCATATCCATATGTCCTACAATTTTACCATACGTATCATGAGATGATATGATACAAACGTGTGTGTGTGTTCGTGTCCGTGTTAGGGTTGGTGTATACGTGTTAGTGTGTCCGCGTATCTGAGTTTGGGTTAGTGTTAGTGTTCGCGTATGTGTATGTGTGTGTTCGAGTTTGGATTAGGATAGGGTTAGTGTCCGCAACACCGAGATATCCACACACACATACACCCTCACTGCACTGTGCAAAAGTGTGCACTGCACAACACCTCACTTGATACCCAAGGCTACATTAAATTAACTCAGATAGGGTTAGGGTCTGTGTCGTATCTCGACTTTGGGTTAGGGTCTGTGTCATGTCCTGTGTCGTGTCATAAGAAAATTTTCACTCTCCCACACTACCTACAAAACTTCTCATATAATCCAACATCCCGACCACTTCTTATATATATAATATCAAAGGAACCCCCAAAATTAACGGCAAGGAAGTATAAGGCAATGCAATTAACTGCTCCCTAGCCACGATTTGCTACCGCTGTCCTACTCAATATTTCTCACACAACTCATATAATTTCTTCTACCCCACACCATGCCCACCCTTCCTCTCATGTATTAGATCCTGCTACCCCCATCAGGTGCTTCCTAAGCTGATGCCATTTGTAGGCATTACAAACAGCCACTGCCTTGCCTCCCTATTGTCTGCTGCTGCTATAATTACAAATTGTTGCTGTTGTTGCAACTAAATATTGTTGCTGCTACTATGCTTTTATGCTACTGCTGTTGTTAATTCTTGTTGTTGATGTTCCTCTTCTAATTATTGGTACTACAGCAGTTGTTGTCACCTATAACATTTCCGATCACCGCTAATATCTGAGAACACTCACCTCCACTACTAATAACACTCTCCACAAGTAATTGACTGCTCTAAAACCCGAGCACCACATCCCCTTCTCATCACCTCCATGTCACAACACCAACACCACAAAGCTAAAACACACACACACACACACACACACACACACACACACACACACATATATATATATATATATATATATATACATGAGAATTAGGGTTAGGGTTTACATGACCTAGGAGAGGGGCTGACTGGTCGAAAGCCGAAGGCGGAGGGGGGGGAGCCGGAGCATAAGGGGGAGCCGGAGAACAGAAAGGGGGAGCTGGAGGGGGAGCCAGAGCACAGAGGGGAGAGAGCCGGTGGGGGTGGGGGTAGGGACGGGGGGGAGGAGGAGGATGTCGTAGGGGGGTACTTCGCCGCAGGGGGGTACTTCGCCGGAGGGGGGGATAGGGAGGCTTTTTGAAATTATTGTATGAGAGAATGGAAGAAAATGAAATCCTGAAACCTATATTAAAAAATTAGCGACGTCATAAATAGACGTCGCTAAACGTCGCTAATTAAAAAGTTTATGACGTTAGAGGCGTCGCTAAAAATGTCGCTAAAAATGTTGCTAAAAAGGAAACGTCACTAAATATGTCACTAAATATTGCTAAATCATAAAAATCAGCGACGTTAAAGAAGCTTATAGTGACCATTCTTTAAAAAAATAAAGTATAGTCGCTAAACGCCGATATGTGTCGCCAATAGCGATGTTTATTTTTGGAGTCGCTAAAGTCTTTAATATTAGCGATATTTTATTATGACGTCGCTAAAAATATTGCTATTTCATCATATTTTGGTAGTGTCTGTTCGTTGCTTTTATACTCACTAGTCCTTTTCCCAAAGTACTGATCCCCTTACCCCCACCAGTTTGCTTGTTCGCAGGTACTGTATCGTCCGAAGAAGCGATAGTATATCCTCATCCTCAGAAGACGGAAACCTGTAGTTGATGCCTTAAGATATATCAAGATATTTTGAGATCTTTTGTATAAAGAGATGTAATGTATGGAACGATAACATTGTAATATATATATATAGAGAGAGAAAGCTTGAAAGAATAGACGTATCGGCTAAGCTCTGCTTGTAACACTTATTAAGTATTAATAAAGAGCTAATTTTCTTATGCCATTGTGTTCTTTACTTTTCTTCTATGTTGTGTCGCTGTATCTTACCTCTGAATACCTTATTTTGTCCTTGTTCGAGCCCTGGCCTTGTGCAATCGTAACTTAGGCTTGCACGACATCATACCCAAGCGAGGACGGTCGGTTCCGCAATATGCTATGCGGGACAATCGACCCTTGCGGGAACGATCCGTGATATAATGGTATCAAAGTAACTCGATTATTTTGCCATTCCATTTTTTTGCTTCAACTTAAGATGTTTCCTTGCCATTCGATATCGTTGCTTCAATGAGTTTTCCATACAATAAGTTTATAAATATTCTCAAAGATGCTGTCAAAAGTGTCACGACCAGCACCCGATATAGGGGTACGAGAGCGTGGGTACGTCCAGCCTACGCCGCAGCATCGGCGGTAGAACGCTGTCTAGGTTATGTAACTATCTAATCAATCTCGCATGAATACCCAACTCCATAAGGAGACGTGGATATCATAAAATAACGCTAGAAATACTCAATCACATAAACTAAAGCACGATGAGATATCAAGGCAAGCAAAGAAATACAAGACAAGTCTAATGATAAAATAATCATACCTGCAATCAGTAACTTCCAATCCTCAAGTGTGTCAGAACAAGTCCACTAAGGTCACAGTCTGGAAAATGTTTTCCAGTCAGGAAGGAGTAAAGTACATCTCTATATAGCAGTTCTTTATTAATGATATAAACTATGTAGCAGTATATAGATGGAAATATACAAGATGCATGTATAGGTACGAGAAATGTACAATAAAAGAAATACTGGAAATACTGTAAGTAATTGCAGGAAAGAAACAATATGTCAATGAGCAAAATCTTATGACTAAGTGTGTGAGTACTAGCTTTAACATGTGATCGGCTTGGGACTAGTAAACCCATTACATTGGTTAGCGATCATCCTTCAGGTCAGGCTAATCCGTAAGAATAGCTATAATGCGAGTAATAGTCAGGCTAACCATATGTAACAGTGATGAGGCATGTAAAGGTAAGGCTGCACCGACGTGAGGCGTGGGTGAGCTATGATGCATGTAAGGTTGGGTATGATCACATATCTATACTAAAATACTCCCCACCCTCGACTAGTGTAGTAGATCCAATCATGGTACGCTATGGCACGGGATTCCCTAGGAAGGTAGCAAATCTCCCCGGGAATCAGTGTTTGTACATGCACAAGATAACAAAGAAATAAGTCTTGTACAAGCTACACCATGAACAAGGAATAACATCTCACGACGAGATCCGTACACACCAATCCGTGTAACCATCGTGTCAAGAGCATGGACATTTACACTAGATACAGTGAACATAGGAGATATCATAATTTAGAAACTAATCAGAGAATGTACTCGCCTTAGGTCCTTAGCTGGTAAAATCAATGTCCTGTCCCAGAGTATCGTCTGGAGGATCCAACAGTCCTATAAACATATAATAAACAATACAACGTTTGCATCAGATGCTATACTAAACACACAATCAAATACCTAACTCAGGGGGCTATGCCTGGCATGATACTGGTCAACTAGGGTCGTCTAGTAGATAGATATATAAGACACATTATATCTATTTTACTAACATATACATTAATGTTCATTTGGTACGAAAATAGATATGTGTATTTATATATATTTTAAGGAAAATTAATACTGTATGTTTAAATATAAAAAAAATCCACTAGGACTTACTTTATACAAGATATATACATAAGAATTTAAGCCAAATTAGAATTTTACTATATATTCTAAATTCCAAAGTACAATTGACTATGCTAATATATGTACCATATACACTAACATATAATATGTATATATACATTTATACTGATTTGAGGATGTACTATATATATATATATATATATATATATATAGTATATACTAAGTAAAATTACACATATACCATATACGTATATATGTACATATTTATACCAAAATAAATATGTATATTATGCTACATATACATATAAACTAAAATACGTTTTTATTAAACATACCAAAATAAATATGTATATACATATTTATATATATATATACCAACTAATACGTATATTATACACAGGTATATTTATACCAAAAAAATACGTATTTTATCTATACCAATACATACATTAACATACACATACACATATTCACATATACTCGTATACACACATATACGAACATACGTATTTACATACATATATAGGTAAAATGGAGGAGGGAAGAGGGAGAGAAAGCTCTCACAGTGGGTTGACGACGACGAGGATGACGAAGACGACGAAGGCGGTGGTTCTGATGACGATGGTTGCCGGAGAGTGGAGGACGGAGGTGGCTCGGCTCGGTGTGGAGGGATGCAGGGAGGACCGGAGATGAGGGAGTCGGGGAGGATAAGCAGGGTGGTGGTTCGGGGGGATGGATGATGATGATGGTGGTGGTGCTAGGTTGACCGCCGGAGAAGAGCCGCGCGGTCTCCAGGCGGATAGGGAGAGGGATGAGGTTTATGTAAGGGGTTGTGTGGTGGAGATGGCTCCATTTTAAATGGATGGCCATGATTCATCATGGAGAAAAATGTAATAAAATGAGGAGAGAGGTTGGGTTGACTAGTCAAAGCTAAGGGGAGTTGGTTTTCTTTATTTGGGTTAAACCAATAGGGCGTTGACACCAAATGCAATAATTACAAATTAGCCCTCCTTAAATTTGGGTATTTGCACAGATGCATAAAATGATGAAATTTTGGCGGGCGATTCGGTGTCTGGCGTTTTGTAGGGTTAGGGGGCGTTGTATGTTTGGTACGGGCTTAAGTAGCGGGATACTGGAATTAAATAGGGATTTACAGAATCAGTTTAAACGGTATCCTCAATTTAATTAGAAATAAATGCAAGCTGTGTTCAAAAATTAATTAGGAGTACATGGGACCAAAATCAGGTCGGGTCATCAATATCACTAATGAAGAAGACTCAGAACAGAATATTACCCTAATTTAGGCCGCACGAAAAATAGGTCAAGATTGCCTCCAATTTCGATTGGAACGCACAACGATACAAAATAGGAATTTATCCAGAAATTAATAAACGTCCGCGATGATTTTTGTGCGGCTAAAATGAAGGTACAGAGATCATAATTATGAGTTACAAAAATATCAGAATGGAAGGCAGGCACGTCTAGGGCAAGGTTGTAAAATTTGTTGGAAGGCAAAAGTCAGGGTAGCGCTCCAAATACCGAAGCAACGGCAGGGCGCAACAATTAAATAAATTACGGTAATTAAATACAACCTCCAATAAATAAATTCTAAAATAAAACAATTAAATACATAATCCCCATTATTCGATCAGGTGTTCGTCTAGTGGCCTCTAGGTCAAGTCTACCAGCTCAGACGTTAAGAACACAGTATATAATATAATATATTTAAATATACACCTCATGCAATTATTTAATTTAAATACAATATTGAGAAATCATTTAATATAAATACCACAATACTAATAATTATAAAAAGTCGAAAATACCCCTGTTTTCAGAATGTGGTAGTGACAAGTCTACCCTCCTTAAAAGAATTTCGTCTTCGAAATTTAAAGTCCTCATAGTAGTGTTTATACAATATTTTATTTTTCCATCAATAGTTAAATTTATCAGCCACAAAATCAGGTAGTAATCCACCTTGCCATTTCACAATCTCGAAAATTCTGAAATTACTGTATTCTTGCAATATCCTCGAAAATAAAAATCAGTTTCCATTTTCTCATAATTTCCTCCGAATTCAAATTTAAGAAATTAAATACTCGGATTTTGACATCCAAACCTCTAGTTCACTTAATACACATCAAGACTCCCATCTAAAATACAATCCCTAAATCCAACCCTTCAATTTAATTAAACAACTATATTCATAAATTTTGAAATGTCATCCGAAAAGTTTGGATTTAACACAAATCCATTAATGATTTTTACTCCTCAATTTAAATCCAATCGATGCATATTCAAAATCTAAATCCTCATCCCGAGAATCGAATTTGACACTATCCATTAACAATTTTATTTCCTGATTTCCTTTTTTTTTCCTCAGAATACTCAACGAGGCGATACTTACGGAATCTTCAAATGCAACATTCATAATATAAAAAAAATTTTAAAAATTCCTATCTTGCAATCAAATAGGTAAACGATAATTTCCCTAATTTTCTCAAATTTTATTAACCAATTCTATCATATCATAACCTTACTAAAATTAATAATTCCTCAATTTTGCCATGTTAATTTCTTAACTCTCCCTTTTAAGTTAATGTTTTATCCTCGAGTTTCAATCATACCTCGATCTTCGTAAAATCAATGATCCATCAATTCTGTTATATTAACCCCTTAATTCTTTATTTAAATTAATGCTTATCCATAAATTTTTAATTATCCTGTCCCTTTCGTCAAGTCATAACCTCTTCATAGATCTTTGTTATGGTCAAAACCCCAATGATCATGGTCTAAGAAATTTTTTTACCTACAGTCATACAACCTGTAATCTAAGAAAATGTACGGTCATGTGTCTTTTATCATCGTACTGCAACCTCTGTCAGGGTGTACCACTAGCTATATTCTAACAAAAAAAATCACGAACATAAACCACAGTACTAGGGAATCAATCAATCAAAAGATGAAACAACATTAAGAAAGGAAAGAAGAACCTGCTAACATGTTACTTGTAGTATCTTCTATCTCTAACAAACACTTAACTCTGGCACATTCACTAACTAATTCATATTCCTGTACACTGGTACCCATATCGACTAGTCATTTATCCACAAGATCCATGAATATATCCATATTGCACACACCTGTCTATTAACACCTAAATCGGATACCAAGAATCTCTAATATAACATGGTTCAATAATGCATCTAAGTTGATACCTCTATCTCTTTAGTACCATACTCTCTGCCAGTTCCCGTTCCTACTACAATTGTTCATACTAGTTGTTCTTATCCCTCAAATACACATCAAGTGCAACACCATATTAAGTGCTAGGCCCTTTCTAATACAACTCTAGATGGACACCCAAGTCTGTCTGCGGTGCCATCTCAATCATGCCCAAGTCCACAGATCCTTACACATGTATATCATCTACTCATATATTAATATATATATTTCTCATCCACCATAAAAATTTATCCTCAAAATAATCGTCAAGGTTTAACTTCTCGAACAAATTTAAAATAAAATGCATATATTTCCTCAATAGTCGAATACTCAATATCGAAATCAAAATTTTCGCTCCTAAAATCTTTGTAGCCTTGACCATGTTTATTGAATCAAAATTTGAACCCTCAAAAATTTAATGACATAAATCTCAACTCCTCAATAATTCTCAAAATAAAATTCGTTTCCACTCTTTAATTTATAAATCCACAAATATACATATAAGTGCTCACGGTCTCTAATACTCGAGGTGCACTCAAATACACCCATTGTCTACAACTGTGTACTAAATTTTGTACTACCCGAATCACTTGCACTACTTCCTCCAATGATCAAGGTTATCATTACATGTATTTTCTTCCATGATTTTTAATCTATATTAACTGGTATATCATCCAATTATCATTACGCAGAGCGCTTACTGTTATTAGCGTCATTCTCGACTAATCCTCGATATAGAACCATTAGCACTCTTGGTATTATATCACTAGCTTCATTAATGGATTATCTCATCAAGCTCATTAGAACTCATGATCACCTGTATCTTCTTTTATACTCATGTTTCTTTACTCTCGTGGGCATGTATATGGTTCTTCATCTTGATTGATGTGTACGTATTTTCCTATATCCTTTTACAGCCTGTTACACTAATCTGTGATACGCTTCACCATCTTCACTACCAATTCCGATATTTCTCTTCTCATGATATCTCATTATAACTCCTCATGCATATATATTTCTTTACTTTTAATACACCGGATATCAATCATCAAATTGAACGTCATGCTCCATTAATCCTTAACACAATTCCTGGATACTTAATTGTTCACATAGATCACTCAATTACATAATCACGATTATCCAGGACGGGTATACTGGCTCTGATACTAACTCTTGGAACTATCACTGATACTCTATACTCTCTTTCTACTCACAGTCTCTAATGACACTTATCCTAGAACCATTGTTACAAGGTACTATGCTATGGGTTAACTCTAGATTAAGGCCTACTACTCACATGTCCAACTAGGAAACACTTACAACTCACTAGCAACACAGTCAATACTAATACTCAGGACACAGCCATAATTATAAGTCATTAATTATCATACTTAACAAGGAATCCTCAAAGGATAGAAGCTCAAAAAGGAACTGGGTTGAGGACTAAAGATATTTCTACTGCTAGCACCAACCAAATGACGATGGAAATAAAGTCCTGTAATAACAGAAATGGATAAGTGTTGAGATGATACTTTTAAGAACAAATTTTAAGACACAACCTGATAATCATACACGTCAGTCAAAAATCATGACGCTGAGAATCCTCGCCATGCCAGTAAGCATAGGTGCGGTAAACGACAGGTTTCGTAACTAAAGTACGCAACCCTATAGTTATGTCATCTAGAATCTTCGCCACGCCAACCGGTACAGCTGCGATAAACTCTAGGTTCCATAACCAAAGCAGACGTTTCACCTTTCGTACTGTTCTCATCAATATATGTCATCAGATGATATCGTAAAATTTAGTCCATAAAATTTATCTCGGTATGAAATCAAACTCTACAATGAAACCAAGATCCTAATTTAATAACTGATCAACAGGAATCAAACTCAATATCAACGAGTAAGGATGGACGAAAACAAGGCGAAGGATTTAAAATTAGAAATTATAATAAGATTCTCAAGGGGTCATCCCAGGAATCTCTCAAGAATTTACGATTGAGTATCCTCTCTCATCCTAGTATCCTATGTCCTATACTCTATAGCAGGCACGCAGTAGTACAACTATGACGTCGCACTACTACGACATCGCACAACTTGCAAAGTCTGACCTGCATGGGCCACCACTAAAAACGTGTCACGACTCGCACCCGATATAGGGGTACGAGAGCGTGGGTACGTCCAGCCTACGCCGCAGCATCGGCGGTAGAACGCTGTCTAGGTCATGTAACTATCTAATCAATCTCGCATGAATACCCAACTCCATAAGGAGACGTGGATATCATAAAATAACGCTAGAAATACTCAATCACATAAACTAAAGCACGATGAGATATCAAGGCAAGCAAAGAAATACAAGACAAGTCTAATGACAAAATAATCATACCTGCAATCAGTAACTTCCAATCCTCAAGTGTGTCAGAACAAGTCCACTAAGGTCACATTCTGGAAAATGTTTTCCAGTCAGGAAGGAGCAAAGTACATCTCTAAATAGCAGTTCTTTATTAATGATATAAACTATGTAGCAGTATATAGATGGAAATATACAAGATGCATGTATAGGTACGAGAAATATACAATAAAAGAAATACTGGAAATACTGTAAGTAAATGCAGGAAAGAAACAATATGTCAATGAGCAAGAATCCTATGACTAAGTATGTGAGTACTAGCTTTAACATGTGATCGGCTTAGGACTAGTAAACTCATTACATTGGTTAGCGATCATCCTTGAGGTCAGGCTAATCCGTAAGAATAGCTATGATGCGAGTAATAGTCAGGCTAACCATATATAACAGTGATGAGGCATGTAAAGGTAAGGCTGCACCGACGTGAGGCGTGGGTGAGCTATGATGCATGTAAGGTTGGGTATGATCACATATCTATACTAAAATACTTCCCACCCCCGACTGGTGTAGTAGATCCAATCATGGTACGCTATGGCACGGGATTCCCTTGGAAGGTAGCAAATCTCTCCGGGAATCAGTGTCTGTATATGCACAAGATAACAAGAAAACAAGTCTTGTACAAGCTACACCATGAACAAGGAATAACATCTCACGACGAGATCCGTATACACCAATCCGTGCAACCATCGTGTAAAGAGCATGGATATTTACACTAGATACAGTGAACATAGAAGATATCATAATTTAGAAACTAATCAGAGAATGTACTCGCCTTAGGTCCTTAGCTGGTAAAACCAATGTCCTGTCCCAGAGTATCGTCTGGAGGATCCAACAGTCCTATAAACATGTAATAAACAATACAACGTTTGCATCAGATGCTATACTAAACACACAATCAAATACCTAACTCAGGGGGCTATGCCTGGCATGATACTGGTCAACTAGGGTCGTCTAGTAGATAGATATATAAGACATATTATATCTATTTTACTAACATATACATTAATGTTCATTTGGTACGAAAATAGATATGTGTATTTATATATATTTTAAGGAAAATTAATACTGTATGTTTAAATATAAAAAAAAAATCCACTAGGACTTACTTTATACCAGATATATACATAAGAATATAAGCCAAATTAGAATTTTACTATATATTCTAAATTCCAAAGTACAATTGACTATGCTAATACATGTACCATATACACTAACATATAATATGTATATATACATTTATACTGATTTGAGGATGTACTATATATATATATATATATATATATATATATATATATATATATATATATAGTATATACTAAGTAAAATTACACATATACCATATACATATATATGTACATATTTATACCAAAATAAATATGTATATTATGCTACATATACATATAAACTAAAATACGTTTTTATTAAACATACCAAAATAAATATGTATATACATATTTATATATATATATACCAATTAATACGTATATTATACACAGGTATATTTATACCAAAAAAATACGTATTTTATCTATACCAATACATACATTAACATACACATACACATATTCACATATACTCGTATATACACATATACGAACATACGTATTTACATACATATATAGGTAAAATGGAGGGGGGAAGAGGGAGAGAAAGCTCTCGCAGCGGGTTGATGACGACGAAGATGACGAAGACGACGAAGGCGGTGGTTCTGATGACGATGGTTGTCGGAGACTGGAGGACGGAGGTGGCTCGGCTCGGTGTGGAGGGGATGCAGGGAGGACCGGAGATGAGGGAGTCGGGGAGGATAAGCAGGGTGGTGGTTTGGGGGGATGGATGATGATGATGATGGTGGTGCTGGGTTGACCGCCGGGGAAGAGCCGCGGGGTCTCCAGGCGGTGGAGGCTCGCGGTGGGAGGAGCTAATGAAGGAGTGGAAGAGGAGATGGCCAGACTGGTGGTACACTGGTTCTGATATAACCACTCTTTAATAATCTTCAACTCTCTATCAGGTGGCAAGCCTAGAAGATCCTCTAGAAAAACATCCTCAATTCTGATATAACATGGTGGTACACTGGTCCACCTCCTACATTGTATACCTCTAAGGTAGATGGGCACCATACTCCCAGGCTCTCTGAAGAAACTCAACCTCAGGGTAATCCGGTGGTCTAAGGATGACACAACTACGACGACAATCAAGCATTGCGTGGTATGGGCTCAGCCAATCCATGTCTAGGATAATGTCATAGTCTAGACTTTAACCTCAAGATAAATTCTTCTGTTCTATTTCCAACATCAATCCTCAAAAGAAAATATTTTTCTCGCCTAATATATAATTATCTTCTCCTCAAAGTTTTTTCCTAAAATTCTATTCCTTGAATTTCTTCTTTTCGTTATTCATCTCTCCAAGTCGCATAGTGCAATTATAATAATGATGTCACCCAAGCACATAACTAAAATTTCCTGGAATCCGATTAGTATCTCTCAAGTGAGATCCTAAAGTTTTCATCTCCTCTAGCTCATATTCATCGTTCCTAGCATTGCTATCATATACAACCACTAGTTTCCATCATCAGGCTATGCATTCCCATAAATCATTCTAGGTTATGATCAACAATCCTTCCAGCTCTCAGTACTCCCAAGATCACTGCTATCTCAAGTACGACTAGGGTACTACTGGCTCCAATTCTCTTGCTACCCTTTCATACTAGTTCTAGAATCCAAAGAATCCTTCAATCTATCCTGATAGGGTAATATTCTTCTCATAGAAAGGTATACGAATTATGTCTCCTGTCGTCTGGTCTTCGATCTTCTTCTGGAGGGAAGTCATCAGTCACAAGCATTCGTCTCCCCGAACAATAGGGGATGAGAAACAAGGATAGCGATATTGACGAAGATTGAACGAATGCAAATTGGAAGTCCAAGGGCGATAATCACATACAAAGAGTTTTAAAATCGATTATGGATTGAGATCCCACTCAACATTCATAACATCTATTCCTAATTTGCAGGCTCGCTTGGCAAAGTCAGGTGACCAAGACGATTTAAATCTGACCTGCATGGGCCACCACAAAAATATGTCAACCCCAGTCCCAAAATACGTAGGACCAGGATTACATGACACGCAAGCTATGCATTCGACCAGACTCTGGTCTGACTCGAATACGTATAAGCTCTAATATAAAGGGCACTATCTAGAATTTTCTATATATGTAAATCTTTATGTCTCAATCCACAATGTACATCAGTCTACAAGAAAGAGCTATATGTGCTAAGGTCGGCCGCCCAATAACACACTAACTCGAATAGACTCGAGAAAAAGTATGAGTCTATAAAACTAGGCTAAAATAGCAGATGAATAATCAATGTAAAATAACCATAATGCCGGTAGATATAATGTGAGTACCTGGTACCATGCTCGCAAGATATGCCACTCCATCAGTATCTCCAAGTGCTCTGTAATCGTCTATACTGCAAAACTGGCAGGGAACCAGGTCCTCAGAGGGACGTAACAAGGTACAGAAATATAGCATGCCAAGTAAACAGAAAGTATAAGTGCACGACATGGTACTCTATCATAACCAACTAGTGTGACACAGTTTAAAGACAATGTTCGACGCTTGGGCTGTCCAAAATAAAACTGCAGCTCCGAACACAGAGACACACGGGTCGTACCGTAGCTCCGAGCACAGAGACACACGGGTGTTACCACTACACTATGAAACATGATCACTACACTATGAAACAGGATCACTACATATATATATAAGCGCGTGCAGAGTAGCCCAAACGTCTAGTAACTGTCTTCCCCATCCCAAGCGGTCAACTTTTGTGCGCTAAACCTGAACCTCTAACAGTCTCGACACACGGAAGATAACTCAACAGACGCGACCCTAAGGTCGTCCCAGTCTCTGGTCATGATGTTAGTATCAGAATACAGGAATCTGGCACGATCACAGTGTACGAGTGTGTCCTGGGGTATCGATAAACTCAGGTACGCATATCGAGATACTACGAATCATCCAACAATCTTCATAGGACGCTACGACGTACGTCTTCACCCGATTGTGAACCGGACGCGAAGTACCGAACGTTAACATAACTACGTACACGATGTACATACTAAACAACAAATATCTGTAAACTGAAATACAGGGTGGCAAGGTACACTTACCTGCGTACGGCTGCTGATGACGGGGTCCCGGTACCGCGTCCAAGCCCTTAGGTCCCGCAGTACCTAGAGATGAGATACAAACCAATAATCAATAATCTATTCTATGACAGACAGGGATGTAATACACATCTATGCATATGCCCAGACTCAGCTACAACTCACATGGACAAGATACTAGGGACAAGACACTATGGGGTTGACCACAATTGATTATCGGTGTAATACATCCATCAGCTAGTCATCTGTACACTATCATCAACCCAATCCTCAATCCTTCTATATTCATCACAAGGTTCAGTAGTTCAAGTGGGTGAAATCCTCAAGTTCCTCCTGGTATCCCCAGACATTATCCTACACGTTTAATTTTCATCCTCGGAATAAATAATCACCAATTATCTAAACCCTCGATTATAGATACAGTCCGTAAATTATTTGAGCACCGCTCCCCAATAATATTATTAATATTTCTCAGTCCTCAATCACTAACTAATGGTTTGATTTTACACACTATTTCACAGTCAACCTCCTGCCCCTCAATGTCCACCAATGCTTTAATATCACAACATTATTTCACAATACTTAAACCTGCTCCTCTACATCCATCAAAGTGTATATACTACCATGTACTAACTCTAAGATTTCAGATGACACATAATCACAAAATCTCAATGCGTATTCGTACCCTTAACTAAACCCATTCTATTCTCAAACCTTAAATTCCAATGTATCTATAATTCCCAAGCCTCGAAGTATGTATTCTATAACATCAAACCTTAACCCCACGCATATCCATTTATTCAATTTGAATCTTATGAAAATAAATCCTAAACTCAACATTAAAACCCTTAATCAATATACATACATATATGCTCAAAGTTACACTATACTACGCAAATATAAACCCTAACTACTAACATATGTAATAACCCTAATCTCATAATTATAACAACACTAATAATAAACAAGGCGAGGGGAGGGCTGTACCTCGACTGCGAGGTGTCGATGGTGGTGGTGATGGTGTACCGGACAGGGAGGAGATCAGGGAGTCGGAGAGGAAGAGTCATGGGGCTGCTGTCGGGCCGGACGGGAGGACACGGCGGCCGGTGATCAGTTGCTGAGTCTGGCGGATCGACGGCCTGTGCTGGACCGACGATGATCGATGGTTGTGCTGGAGCGACGTGTAGAGGCCGGCCGGGTGCTGATGCACAGCCGGGGCAGGGAGTTCTTGGCCGGGTCGGGGAGGTCGGAAACCATAGCCGGCGGGGTCTGCTCGGTCTAAGACAGCCTCGAGGAAGACTGCCGCCGGTCGGGGGTGAAACTGGAGTGGCGAGGGGGTCGGCTGGCCGGATGGGAACGGCTTCTTCCAAAGTCGGGCCAGAGTGCACAGTCGGGCTGGACCAGAGCGGCTACACTGTGCGCAGCAGCGTCGGATGTTGACCGAACCGCCGAGGGCTGGACCGGAAGAAGGTCGACCATGCACAGTTGTCAGAGTCGGGCCGCTGCTCAGCCGTGGGAACATCGGCGGGCTGCTGCTCAGCCGCGGGAATGGGCCGGAGGGGTCGGAGCTGGGCCGGAACGGTCCTTAGTAAGAATGGAAGGCAAAGTAGAAGAAGAAGAAGTAAGAAGAAGGAGATGAGAGTTATTTGCTGGTGATGGGGGGAAAGAGGGAGGAGAGAGAGTGAGGTGGGTGGTCTCCCAAGCTCCT
This sequence comes from Iris macrosiphon, assembly GCA_036927795.1. NCBI lineage: Eukaryota > Viridiplantae > Streptophyta > Magnoliopsida > Asparagales > Iridaceae > Iris > Iris macrosiphon. The sequence continues at coordinate 43,855,707 of JAYESA010000007.1, forward strand.
AGGGATTAGTGCCGGCCTAGGGAAGAGGGGAGTGTGTAAGGGATTAAATAGGGGGTGTGTAGGTTTGAATGGGTGGTCGTGATCATCCCATAAAAAATGGGTAGATAGGATTTTACATGGATAGGATAAGGTTTCTTCATGTGAGGAATAGGTGGGTGAGATTGGGACCCTATATTGGGACCCTTTCAATTAATCATGACCAATAGGATGTTGCCAACAATTTAGTAATTGCAAATAAGCCCCTATAAATTCGGGAATTTGTATGGACACATGAAATGACGCAAAAATTGCGGAGAAAAATATATTTAAAAATTGTCATGGTGAGGGGGTGTTGCGCGTTAGGCGCGGGTCTAATTTGAAGGGCATTGGGATTAATTTAGGATAAAAATGAAATTTACAAAGTTGGTAAATCCCGATTTAAATAGAGATAACGCGTTCCGCAAATTTAATTTAATTGGGGCCCGCGGGGTCAAAATCCGAAAATGGCGCAAAGGCCAAAAATGGTGGGGGCTTGGAGTCAGTCTTGGACCCTTTAGTTGGTCCGGCTCAACGGGTTAAGTTGGTACCCCAAAATCGAGGGTAACGACACAGGTGTCCGACACAGAATTAAATACGGGTTACGATTTCGGTATGTTGCGCAATTAATTTAGAGCACACAGAAATTGATTTTAACAGTCAGAAAAGTCCAGTGCCTAATTTGGCGAGTTGAGTCGGAAGTATAATAATTATACGGAATTTATGAGCTGTTATTGGGCTCCGAATAACTAGACAAAGTTAGGGTGCGCCAAGGGATTAAATTAATTGGATTAAAATTCCAGATAAATATCCTCTACTCCAAACCTCAATATCTTCTATCAAAATTTTCCAGGTCTACTCTAACTATCTACAGAATAAAATTGAGGGGGTTTACATTCTTCCCAACTTAGAAAAATTTCGTCCCCGAAATTAAAAGTAAAGTACGATAATATCTAACAGAATTTTAAAACAACTAGTAATTAAATTGCCGTACGTAAATTCGTACCTTGCTCCTCAAATAAGTAAGGGAATCGCTGCCGAATAGAATCCTCGCGCTCCCAAGTAGACTCGCCTGGCGAATGGTGCTTCCATGCCACTCTGACCAGTCGAATCGTCTGTCCTCTCAAAGTCTTCTCGCTGCGATCGAGAATCTCAACTGGCTGCTCTACGTAAGACAGGCTGGGCCCGACTGTAATCTCCGAATGATCAAGCACGTGGCTAGGGTCTGCGACATATCTCCTCAGTTGCGATACGTGAAATACGTCATGTACTCCCTCTAATGATGGAGGTAATGCAAGACGGTAAGCCACTTCGCCAACTCGTTCCAAATGTCAAACGGTCTGATATACCTTGGACTCAGCTTGCCTCTGCCTCTGCCTCTGAATATGATGGTACCACGAGTGGGCCATATCCTCAAAATATGTGGTCACCCTCTTTGAACTCCAATGTTCTGCGGTGCGCGTCTGCTCAGTGTTCCTGTCTGTCCTGTGCTGCGCGCAGGTGGCTCTGATTCTGCTTGACCTTCTCTATTGTCTGTGTCATCAACTCTGGACCAAGTATCTGACGCTCTCCTACATCACTCCAACAAATTGGCGACCTACATTTCCTGCCGTACAGTGCCTCATAAGGTGCCATCTGTATGCTGGCCTGGTAACTGTTATTATAGGAGAATTCCACCAAGTATAGATGGTCCTCCCACGATCCTCCAAAATCAATCATGCACGCTCTCAACATATCTTCTAATATCTGTATCGTGCGCTCTGACTGTCCATCAGTCTGTGGATGACACGCAGTGGTGAACTTGAGACGAGTTCCTAGGCTCTCCTGCATACTCCACCAAAATGTGACGTGAATCTGGAATCACGATCCGATACGATGCTGACAGGTACTCCATGTAATCGTACTATCTGCCTCATATACATGTCAGCTAGTATCTCTGTAGATTTCCCAACTCTGAAGGGCAAGAAGTGTGCAGACTTGGTGAGTCTGTCCACGAAACTCCAAACTGCTTCCTTCCCGCTAGGGCTTCGCGGGAATCCGGTGACGAAGTCCATGGTAATGTGTTCCCACTTCCACTCGGGGATGGAAAGTGGCTACAATAATCCTGTAGTCCTCTGATGTTCAGCCTTGACTTGCTGATAAATTAAATACTTCGCCACGAATCTTGCAATTTCTTTCTTCATCCCATGCCACCAGAAATACTGCCTCGCATCTCGGTACATCTTCGTACTCCCGGGATAAAATAGAATAATCGAGCTATGAGCCTCGGTCATCAACTCTTGGCGTAGCTTGCCACTCGAAACGTATAGGCGATCTCCACACCTCAATGTTCCGTCTTCATGAATCCTGAGTCCCGTCTGCATGCCGGCTTCTGTTCTCTCTCGCAGACGCCGAGATCTCACATCTGTAGGCAATGCTGCCTTGATTCTCTCAATCAAAGTGGACTGAACCACAAGACTGGCCATTTGTCCATCTATGCCTGGCAATACGATCTCTATCCCAAACTTCTGGAGATCCTCTATCAACTGTCGCTGCGTCGTCAAAAAATATGCTATGGGCTTCCTGCTTAAGGCATCTGCTACGACGTTCGCCTTGCCAGGGTGGTACTGTAGCTCAATATCATAATCTGTCATCAACTCTAGCCAATGTCTCTGCCTCATATTGAGCTCCTTCTGCGTGTAGACGTACTTCAGGCTTTTATAATCTGTATAAATCTCAATACGCTCACCATAAAGGTAATGTCTCCATAGCTTTAGTGCAAATATCACTGCAGCTAGCTCCAAGTCGTGCGTCGGATAGTTCTTTTCATGAATCTCAACTGTCTCAATGCGTAGGCTATCACCTTGCCGTGTTGTATCAGTACACATCCCAATCCGCTCCCTGACGCATCACTGTACACTATAAATCCTCCTGATCTTGAGGGTAGTGTCAAAATCGGTGCTGATGTCAGACGCTTCTTCAGCTCATCGAAAGCCGCCTGACACTCGTCGGTCCAGATAAACTCTTCTCCTTTATGCGTCAGTCGCGTCATAGGCGCAGCTATCCTCGAAAAGTTTTTCATGAACCTCCGGTAATATCCGGCAAGTCCGAGGAAACTCCTAACCTCTGTAACTGATGTAAGGGTAGGCCAGGTCTCTACTGCTGCTATCTTCTCCGGATCAACTGATAGTCCATCTCTGGTGATTATGTGTCCCAGAAATGGTACTCTATCCAAGCAAAACTCATATTTGTTGAGTTTGGCGTACAGCCTTTCATGTCTCAGCGTCTCCAACACAATCCTGAGATGTCTCTCGTGCTTCTCCTGGTTCTCGGAATATATCAAGACGTCGATGAACACCACCATGAACTTATCCAAGTACTGGTGGAAAACCTTGTTCCTCAAGCTCATAAATACTGCCGACGCGTTGATCAAATGAAACGGTCATGACTAGAAACTCCTAGAGCACATACTTCGTCCGAAGTGCCATCTTCGGAATGTCTTCGCTCCGTACCTTGATCTGATGATAGCCAGATCTGAGATCGATCTTCGAGAATACATATGCGCCACTTAGCTGATTCAACTGTACTGTCCCGTCTTTCTTCGGCATAATTTAGATGGGTCTTCCCCCATGGAGAAACACTAGCCCAACTGAAACTCTTGTCCAAGTGATCCTCTAATATGGACCTTCAACTCAACCAACTCTTTCGGTGCTAGTTTGAAGATGAGAAAATAATTGGCTCGGCTCTGGAAGCCCACTCTTTAACAATCTCCAACTCTCTATCAGGTGGCAAGCCTAGAAGATCCTCTAGAAAAACATCCTCAATTCTGATATAATATGGTGGTACACTAGTTCACCTCCTGCATTGTATACCTCTAAGGTAGATGGGCACCATACTCCCAGGCTCTCTGAAGAAACTCAACCTCAGGGTAATCCGGTGGTCTAAGGATGATACAACTACGACGGCAATCAAGCATTGCGTGGTATGGGCTCAGCCAATCCATGTCTAGGATAATGTCATAGTCTAGACTTTAACCTCAAGATAAATTCTCCTGTTCTATTTCCAACATCAATCCTCAAAATAAAATATTTTTCTCGCCTAATGTATAATTATCTTCTCATCTTCTCCTCAAAGTTTTCCCCTAAAATTCTATTCCTCGAATTTCTTCTTTTCGTTATTCATCTCTCCAAGTCGCATAGTGCAATTATAATAATGATGTCACCCAAGCACATAACTAAAATTTCCTGGAATCCGATTAGTATCTCTCAAGTGAGATCCTAAAGTTTTTATCTCCTCTAGCTCATATTCATCGTTCCTAGCATTGCTATCATATACAACCACTAGTTTCCATCATCAGGCTATGCATTCCCTTAAATCATTCTAGGTTATGATCAACAATCCTTCCAGCTCTCAGTACTCCCAAGATCACTGCTATCTCAAGTACGACTAGGGTACTACTGGCTCCAATTCTCTTGCTACCCTTTCATATTAGTTCTAGAATCCAAAGAATCCTTCAATCTATCCTGATAGGGTAACATTCTTCTCATAGAAAGGTATACGAATTCTGTCTCATGTCGTCTGGTCTTCGATCTTCTTCTGAAGGGAAGTCATCAGTCACAAGCATTCGTCTCCCCGAACAATTGGGGACGAGAAACAAGGATAGCGATATTGACGAAGATTGAACGAATGCAAAGTGGAAGTCCAAGGGCGATAATCACATAGAAAGAGTTTTAAAATCGATTATGGATTGAGATCCTACTAAACATTCATAACATCTATTCCTAATTTGCAGGCTCGCTTGGCACAGTCAGGTGACCAAGACGATTTAAATCTGACCTGCATGGGCCACCACAAAAATATGTCACGCCCCAATCCCAAAATACGTAGGACCAGGATTACGTGACACGCCAGCTACGCATTCGACCAGACTCTGGTCTGACTCGAATACGTATAAGCTGTAATATAAAGGGCACTATCTAGAATTTTCTATATATGTAAATCTTTATGTCTTAATCCACAATGTATATCAGTCTAAAAGAAATAGCGATATGTGCTAAGGTCGGCCGCCCAATAACACACTAACTCGAATAGACTCGAGAAGAAGTATGAGTCTACAAAACTAGGCTAAAACAGCAGATGAATAATCAATGTAAAATAACTATAATGCCGGTAGATATAATGTGAGTGCCTGGTACCATGCTCGCAAGATATGCCACTCCATCAGTATCTCCAAGTGCTCCATAATGGTCTATGCTGCAAAACTGACAGGGAACCAGGTCCTCAGAGGGACGTAACAAGGTACAAAAATATAGCATGCCAAGTAAACAGAAAGTACAAGTGCACGACAGGGTACTCTATCATAACCAACTAGTGTGACACAGTTTAAAGACAATGTTCGACGCGTGGGCTGTCCAAAATAAAACCGTAGCTCCGAACACAGAGACACACAGGTCGTACCGTAGCTCCAAGCACAGAGACACACGGGTGTTACCACTACACTATGAAACATGATCACTACACTATGAAACAGGATCACTACATATACATATATAAGCGCGTGCAGAGTAGCCCAAACGTCTAGTAACTGTCTTCCTCATCCCAAGCGGTCAACGATTATGCGCTGAACCTGAACCTCTAACAGTCTCGACACACGGAAGATAACTCAACAGACGTGACCCTAAGGTCGTCCCAGTCTCTGGTCATGATGTCAGTATCAGGATACAAGAATCTGGCACGATCACAGTGTACGAGTGTGTCCTGGGTTGTCGATAAACTCAGGTATGCATATCGAGATACTATGAATCATCCAACAATCTTCCTAGGATGCTACGACGTACGTCTTCACTCGGTTGTGAACCGGACGCGAAGTACCGAACGTCAACATAACTACGTGCACGATGTACATACGAAACAACAAATATCTGTAAACTAAAATACAGGGTGGCAAGGTACACTTGCCTGCGTACGGCTGCTGATGATGGGGTCCCGGTACCGCGTCCAAGCCCTCAGGTCCCGCAGTACCTAGAGATAAGATACAAACCAATAATCAATAATCTATTCTATGACAGACAGGGATGTAATACACGTCTATGCATATGCCCAGACTCAACTACAACTCACATGGACAAGATACTAGGGACAAGACACTATGGGGTTGACCACAGTTGACTATCGGTACAATACATCCATCAGCTAGTCATCTGTACACTATCATCAACCCAATCCTCAATCCTTCTATATTCATCACAAGGTTCAGTAGTTCAAGTGGGTGAAATCCTCAAGTTCCTCCTGGTATCCCCAGACATTATCCTGTACGTTTAATTTTTATCCTCGGAATAAATAATCACCAATTATCTAAACCCTCGATTATAGATACAGTCCGTAAATTATTTGAGCACCGCTCCCCAATAATATTATTAATATTTCTCAGTCCTCAATCACTAACTAATGGTTTGATTTTACACACTATTTCACAGTCAACCTCCTGCTCGGTCTGAGACAGCCTCGGGGAAGACTGCCGCCGGTCGAGGGTGAAGCTGGAGTGGCGCGGGGTTCGGCTGGCCGGATGGGAATGGCTTCTTCCAAAGTTGGGCCGGAGTGCACAGTCGGGCTGGACCAGAGCGACTGTACTGTATGCAGCAGCGTCGGATGTGGGCCGAACCGCCGGGGGCTGGACCGGAAGGAGGTCGACCATACACAGTTGTCGGAGTCGGGCTGCTGCTCAGCTGTGGGAACGTCGGCGTGCTGCTGCTCAGCCGCGAGAATGGGCCGGAGGGGTCAGAGCTGGGCCGGAACGGTCCTTAGTAAGAATGGAAGGCAAAGTAGAAGAAGAAGAAGAAGTAAGAAGAAGGAGATGAGAGTTATTTGCTGGTGATGGGGAGAAAGAGGGAGGAGAGAGAGTGAGGGTGGTGGTCTCCCAAGCTCCTAGGGATTAGGGACGGCCTATGGAAGAGGGGAGTGTGTGAGGGATTAAATAGGGGGTGTGTAGGTTTGAATGGGTGGTTGTGATCATCCCATGAAAAATGGGTGGTTAGGATTTTACATGGATAGGATGAGGTTTCTTCATGTGAGGAATAGGTGGGTGAGATTGGGACCCTATATTGGGACCCTCTCAATTAATCATGACCAATGGGATATTGCCAACAATTTAGTAATTGCAAATAAGCCCCCGTAAATTCGAGAATTTGCATGGACACATGAAATGACGCAAAAATTGCGGAGAAAAATATATTTAAAAATTGTCATGGTGAGGGGGTGTTGCGCATTAGGCGCGGGTCTAATTTGAAGGGCATTGGGATTAATTTAGGATAAAAATGAAATTTACAAAGTTGGTAAATCCCGATTTAAATAGAGATAACGCGTTCGGCGAATTTAATGCGCAAAGGCCAAAAATGGTGGGGGCTTGGAGTCAGTCTTGGACCCTTTAGTTGGTCCGGCTCAACGGGTTAAGTTGGTACCCCAAAATCGAGGGTAACGACACAGGTGTCCGACACGAAATTAAATACGGGTTACGATTTCGGTATGTTGCGCAATTAATTTAGAGCACACAGAAATTGATTTTAACAGTCAGAAAAGTCCAGTGCCTAATTTGGTGAGTTGAGTCGGAAGTACAATAATTGTACAGAATTTATGAGCTGTTATTGGGCTCCGAATAACTAGACAAAGTTAGGGTGCGCCAAAGGATTAAATTAATTGGATTAAAATTCCAGATAAATATCCTCTACTCCAAACCTCAATATCTTCTATCAAAATTTTCCAGGTCCACTCTAACTATCTACAGAATAAAATTGAGGGGGTTTACAATCCACAAATATACATATAAGTGCTCACGGTCTCTAATACTCGAGGTGCACTCAAATACACCCATTCTCTACAACTGTGTACTAAATTTTGTACTACCCGAATCACTTACACTACTTCCTCCAATGATCAAGGTTATCATCACATGTATTTTCTTCCATGATTTTCAATCTATATTAACTGGTATATCATCCAATTATCATTACGCAGAGCGCTTACTGTTATTAGCGTCATTCTCGACTAATCCTCGATATAGAACCATTAGCACTCTTGGTATTATATCACTAGCTTCATTAATGGATTATCTCATCAAGCTCATTAGAACTCATGATCAGCTGTATCTTCTTTTAAACTCATGTTTCTTTACTCTCGTAGGCATGTATATGGTTCTTCATCTTGATTGATGTGTAGGTATTTCCCTTTATCCTTTTACAGCCTGTTACACTAATCTGCGATACGCTTCACCATCTTCACTACTAATTCCGATATTTTTCTTCTCATGACATCTCATTATAACTCCTCATGCATATATATTTCTTTACTTTTAACACACCCGATATCAATCATCAAATTGAACGTCATGCTCCATTAATCCTTAACACATTTCCTGGATACTTAATTGTTCACATAGATCACTCAATTACATAATCACGATTATCCAGGACGGGTATACTGGCTCTGATACTAACTCTTGGAACTATCACTGATACCCTATACTCTCCTTCTACTCACAATCTCTAATGACACTTATCCTAGAACCATTATTACAAGGTACTATGTTATGGGTTAACTCTAGATTAAGGCCTACTGCTCACATGTCCAACTAGGAAACGCTTACAACTCACTAGCAACACAGTCAATACTAATACTCAAGACACAGCCATAATTACAAGTCATTAATTATCATACTTAACAAGGAATCCTCAAAGGATAGAAGCTCAAAAAGGAACTGGGTTGAGGACTAAAGATATTTCTACTGCTAGCAACTAAATGACGATGGAAATAAAGTCCTGTAATAACAGAAATGGATAAGTGTAGAGATGATACTTTTAAGAACAAATTTTAAGACACAACCTGATAATCATACACGTCGGTCAGAAATCATGACGCTGAGAATCCTCGCCATGCCAGTAAGCATAGGTGCAGTAAATGACAGATTCCGTAACTAAAGTACGCAACCCTATAGTCATGTCATCTAGAATCTTCGCCACGCCAACCGGTACAGCTGCGATAAACTCTAGGTTCCATAACCAAAGCAGACGTTTCACCTTTCGCACTGTTCTCATCAATATATGTCATCAGATGATATTGTAAAATTTAGTCCGTAAAATTTATCTCGGCATGAAATCAAACTCTACAATGAAACCAAGATCCTAATTTAATAACTGATCAACAGGAATCAAACTCAATATCAACGAGTAAGGACGGACGGAAACAAGGCAAAGGATTTAAAATTAGAAATTATAATAAGATTCTCAAGGGGTCGTCCCAGGAATCTCTCAAGAATTTATGATTGAGTATCCTCTCTTATCCTAGTATCCTATGTCCTATACTCTATAGCAGGCACGCAGTAGTATAACTATGACATCGTACTACTACGACATCGTATAACTTGTGAAGTCTGACCTGCATGGGCCACCACTAAAAATGTGTCATGACCCGCACCCGATATAGGGGTACGAGAGCGTGGGTACGTCCAGCCTACGCTGCAGCATCGGCGGTAGAACGCTGTCTAGGTCATGTAACTATCTAATCAATCTTGCATGAATACCCAACTCCATAAGGAGACGTGGATATCATAAAATAACGCTAGAAATACTCAATCACATAAACTAAAGCACGATGAGATATCAAGGCAAGCAAAGAAATACAAGACAAGTCTAATGACAAAATAATCATACCTGCAATCAGTAACTTCCAATCCTCAAGTGTGTCAGAACAAGTCCACTAAGGTCACAGTCTGGAAAATGTTTTCCAGTCAGGAAGGAGCAAAGTACATCTCTAAATAGCAGTTTTTTATTAATGATATAAACTATGTAGCAGTATATAGATAGAAATATACAAGATGCATGTATAGGTACGAGAAATGTACAATAAAAGAAATACTGGAAATACTGTAAGTAAATGCAGGAAAGAAACAATATGTCAATGAGCAAGAATCCTATGACTAAGTGTGTGAGTACTAGCTTTAACATGTGATCGGCTTGGGACTAGTAAACTCATTACATTGGTTAGTGATCATCCTTGAGGTCAGGCTAATCCGTAAGAATAGCTATGATGCGAGTAATAATCAGGCTAACCATATGTAACAGTGATGAGGCATGTAAAGGTAAGGCTGTACCGACGTGAGGCGTGGGTGAGCTATGATGCATGTAAGGTTGGGTATGATCACATATCTACACTAAAATACTCCCCACCCCCGACTAGTGTAGTAGATCCAATCATGGTACGCTATGGCACGGGATTCCTTAGGAAGGTAGCAAATCTCCCCGGGAATCAGTGTCTGTATATGCACAAGATAACAAAGAAATAAGTCTTGTACAAGCTACACCATGAACAAGGAATAACATCTCACGACGAGATCCGTATACACCAATCCGTGTAACCATCGTGTCAAAAGCATAGACATTTACACTAGATACAGTAAACATAGGAGATATCATAATTTAGAAACTAATCAGAGAATGTACTCGCCTTAGGTCCTTAGCTGGTAAAACCAATGTCCTGTCCCAGAGTATCGTCTGGAGGATCCAACAGTCCTATAAACATATAATAAACAATACAACGTTTGCATCAGATGCTATACTAACCACACAATCAAATACCTAACTCAGGGGGCTATGCCTGGCATGATACTGGTCAACTAGGGTCGTCTAGTAGATAGATATATAAGACACATTATATCTATTTTACTAACATATACATTAATGTTCATTTGGTACAAAAATAGATATGTGTATTTATATATATTTTAAGGAAAATTAATACTGTATGTTTAAATATAAAAAAAAATCCACTAGGACTTACTTTATACAAGATATATGCATAAGAATATAAGCCAAATTAGAATTTTACTTTATATTCTAAATTCCAAAGTACAATTGACTATGCTAATACATGTACCATATACACTAACATATAATATGTATATATACATTTATACTGATTTGAGGATGTACTATATATATATATAGTATATACTAAGTAAAATTACACATATACCATATACGTATATATGTACATATTTATACCAAAATAAATATGTATATTATACTACATATACATATAAAATAAAATATGTTTTTATTAAACATACCAAAATAAATATGTATATACATATTTATATATATATATATACCAATTAATATGTATATTATACACAGGTATATTTATACCAAAAAAATACGTATTTTATCTATACCAATACATACATTAACATACACATATTCACATATACTCGTATACACACATATACGAACATACGTATTTACATACATATATACGACGAGGAGGGAAGAGGGAGAGAAAGCTCTCACAGTGGGTTGACAACGGCGAGGATGACGAAGACGACGAAGACGGTGGTTCTGATGACGATGGTTGTCGGAGACTGGAGGACGGAGGTGGCTCGGCTCAGTGTGGAGGGGATGCAGGGAGGACCGGAGATGAGGGAGTCGGGGAGGATAAGCAGGGTGGTGGTTCGGGGGGATGGATGATGATGATGATGGTGGTGCTGGGTTGACCGCCGGGGAAGAGCCGCGGGGTCTCCAAACGGTGGAGGCTCACGGTGGGAGGAGCTCATGAAGGAGTGGAAGAGGAGATGGCCGAACGTCGTGACCGGAGGAGGAGTATGCAGCAGTCTCGGGTCCGAGGAACAGTAGGTGCAGGCCGAGGAGTATAGCGTCGGGGGACGGGCTGAGGAAGAGAGATGGCGGCGAGGTTGACTGTGAAGCCGGAGTAGGGAGTAGCAGTGAAGAGGGGAGAATCGGCTGTGGGAGGTGGCTCGTCGGACGTTGAGGTGTAGGGAGGACCGGAGCAGTGGGATGCCAGCTGAGTATGGAGGAGCAGCAGCAGAGTTGTGCCGGCGCCGGAGTAGTGCAGGGTCGAAGTGGTGGAGTGAGGAGTTGGCCGGTGCAGTGGCTGACGGACGCAGGGGTGAGCTCGGGTCGAACTTCAACGTGTCGGCCGGACTGAAGTGGCCGGAGATCTCCAGGTGAACAGTGTCCCCCCCCCTCTTATTTTAAATTCAAAAAATAATAAAAGGAGAAGAAGAAAGGAAGAAGAAGAGAAGTGAAGGAGAATGAAAAAGAAAATGAAGGAGAAGAAAGAATGAAAGTGGAGGCTACGGTTTGGATGTGGGGGGTTTCCCTAGGTTTCTTTTTGGGGATTAGGGCTTTGGATAGGACAATAAATAGGGAGAGGGATGAGGTTTATGTAAGGGGTTGTGTGGTGGAGATGGCTCCATTTTAAATGGATGGCCATAATTCATCATGGAGAAAAATGTAATAAAATGAGGAGAGAGGTTGGGTTGACTAGTCAAAGCTAAGGGGAGTTGGTTGTCTTCATTTGTGTTAAACCAATAGGGCGTTGACACCAAATGTAATAATTGCAAATTAGCCCTCCTTAAATTTGAGTATTTGCACAGATGCATAAAATGATAAAATTTTGGCGGACGATTCGGTGTCTGGCATTTTATAGGGTGAGGGGGCATTGTATGTTAGGTACGGGCTTAAGTAGCGGGGTACTGGAATTAAATAGGGATTTACGGAATCAGTTTAAACGGTATCCTCAATTTAATTAGAAATAAATGCAAGTTGTGTTCAAAAATTAATTAGGAGTACATGGGACCAAAATCAGGTCGGGTCATCAATATCATTAATGAAGAAGACTCAGAACAAAATATTACCCTAATTTGGGCCGCACAAAAAATAGGTCAAGATTGCCTCCAATTTCGATTGGAACGCACAACGATACAAAATAGGAATTTATCCAGAAATTAATAAACGTCCGCGACGATTTTTGTGTGGCTAAAATAAAGGTACAAAGATCATAATTATAAGTTGCAAAAATATCAGAATGGAAGGCAGGCACGTCTAGGGCAAGGTTGTGAAATTTGTTGGAAGGCAAAAGTCAGGGTAGCGCTCCAAATACCGAAGCAACGGCAGCGCGCAACAATTAAATAAATTACGATAATTAAATACAACCTCCAATAAATAAATTCTAAAATAAAATAATTAAATACATAATCCTCATTATTCGATCAGGTGTTCGTCTAGTGGCCTCTAGGTCAAGTCTACCAGCTCAGACGTTAAGAACACAATATATAATATAATATATTTAAATATACACCTCATGCAATTATTTAATTTAAATACAATATTGAGAAATCATTTAATATAAATACTACAATACTAATAATTATAAAAAGTCAAAAATACCCCTATTTTCAGAATGTGGTAGGGACAAAAAGTGTTTTGGATTATTTTATTGCTTGATAGATGTGATTTCTGATTTCTGATTGCTAAAATTTTATTGATTCTGATTTCTAGAGTTTTTTGATTGAGGATGGCGAGGAATGAGGACTATCACTGCTTTATATATCGAAATTTTCTCCTTTAGTTTCGAGGAAGAAACTTTTTCTCGGTGGATAAGTATGTAGTGCCCCACTTCGTATTGGCACTATGTATAAGAGATATCACTTTATCGGCTCGAGTAGAAGCCTTCTCGAAGAGTTCCTCGATCGAAATATAAGACAATTAATCTAGGTGAGTAGAAAAAACTTTATTCTCTGATTTTTGCATGCCTTAATAATGAATCTGAATTTTTATAATGTTTGTTGCTAAATAGAGAATATTCGCATGAGAATGATATAATGAGAACATGTATGCTTAACTAGAGAACTTGTAATACTTGTCATTGAGAAGAACTTTGTTATACAAAGTTAAATAATAGAATATTACATGGTTACTTACACGGATACAGCTATCAAACGAACCATTGCTATGCTAATAAGAAGAGTAATAATCATAAACTTGTCCATTCTTGTATGCTAAAGTTAGAAAGAAACCCTGCTATGATAAATAGTAGAGTAGAAAGTTTTCTTGAACATGCTCAGTTTGATAGTAATATAGAATTACATGCTTAGAATACAAGAGATAGAAATTGCATGCTAGATTTTTATAGTTATCGTGCTCGCTTATAATATGTTCTGCTTGCCTGTTTCCTTATATCGAACTACTAAAGATAGAATTATATTAATAACTCATACTGTGTGCTATTGAACCTATCGATCGATTGAAAAGAAAGAAGTTTGAAACTATCAAATTGATTGAATAGAACAGATTGAAGATCTATTGGCTCTATCGCTTGATTGAAAACCCTTCTTATTTCTTAACATGTGTATCATATAGTCTTTATCTGATAGAATTACATTCATGCATTGGTCTGACAATATGTGCAAAATATATCGGGTCTCTCGAGCAGTATCCTAGGGTACTGGGAATCGTTCGACCTTGGAGAGGCTAATCGAACAACCTAAGGCTTATAGTCCTCGCAATTAGGGGTGTGGCTATTAAGATAGTGCTGAAACATATGTCCCGACTACTAGTTTGAGCGTATTTTAGTACAAAGCAACCATGTTTCTCAGCAACTATTAGCCGATTCATCATTAGTAAGATGGGCTTGTGCATCCCAACTATTAATCCCGGGGATCCAACACCCGAGGGCCATCATATAGTTAGGACGCATGCTTGGTTATCCTTCTTCAATATCTAACTGTTTGATACAGAGATGAACAGGCCTGAGTACACATATATTTATGTAAATTTTTACTAACTTGTATATCTGTTGCAGGGATAATTGTTCGTCGAGGGGCAAGAATCAATACTTAAGTGATATATTGAGTTAGCTTACTATCTTGTATTGCTCCTAGACTTTCATGTTTAACTTAAATATATTGGTCCTCTCTTATATAAGATGAATATTCCACTAGATCACTGCAATTATTCCTAAAGAAATCAAATATGGGTCACGATACATGATGTGCACTACACGGTAGAACACTTTCCTTAATGTATGCTTGAATGTATTGAATATGCAAACTATTTTTAAATATATATTTTCGAAAGAAGTAATCTGACTATGATCATGTACTGCATAAAATGAACCTATGTAAAAAATAGCAAGATCACAAGTAATGTAATATTTTATCACATGCTTACTTAGTGTTGGTTTTAGAGAGTGTTGCTTCTGTTCGTTGCTTTTATACTCACCAGTTGTTTTCCCAAAGTGATGAACGCCACTAGTTTGCTTGTTCGTAGGTACTGGATCATCCGCAGAAGCGATAACATATCCTCATCCTCAGGAGCCGTAAATATGGAGTCGATGGCTTAAGATGTATCGAGATATTTTAAGATACTTTTGTATAAAGGGATATAATGTATAGAATGATGTCATTAAAATCGAGAGAGAGAAAGCTTGAGGGAATTGTAATCTCAGCCAAGCGCCGCTTGTAACACTTCTTGAATATCAATAAAGAGCTTATTTTCTTATGCCATTGTGTTCTTAACTTTTTTGCTATGTTATGTCGCTGCTTCTTACATCTGAATAGCTTATTTTGTCCTTTTTCAATCCTTTGCCTTGTGCAAGCGCAACTTAGGCTTTCATGGTATCCTGCCCAAGCGAGGATGGTCAGTTCCCCATGGCTCTAATCGAGAATGATCGGCCCTTGCGGTAACGGGGCATGACATAATGGTATCATACAAACTCGATCCTTTGGCCATTTTGTTGCTTCGCTTCGACTCAAGGTGTTTCCTTACCATTTGATATCGTTACTGCAATGAGAGCTCAATTCAATAAGACCGTAAATATTCTCAAAGATGTCGGAAAAAGTTTTCTGGATTGTTTATTGCTTGATAGATATGATTTCTGATTTTTGATTGCTAGAGTTATTAAGTTCTGATTGCTAGAGTTTTTGATTGAGGATGGCGAGGGATGAGGACTATCGCTGCTCTGGATATCGAAAGTTTCTCCTAGAGATTCAAGGACAAAACTTTTTTTTGGTAGGTAAGTATGTAGTGTCCCGCTCCGTGTTGGCAATATGTACAAGGGATATAGCTTTATTGGCTCGAGCAGAAGCCTTCTCAAAGAGTTTCTCCATCGAAATACCAGACGATTGATCTGGGTGAGTAGACAGAACTTCATTCTTAGATTCTTTCACTCCTTAATAATGAATATAAGTTTTTATAATGCTTTTTACTAAGTAGAGAATGTTCGCATAAGAACGATAGAACGAGAACCTGTATGCTTAACTAGAGAATTTGTAATGCTTGTCATTATAAAGAACCTTGTCATGCTAAGTAAATGAATAGAATATTGTATTCTAAGTTACACGGACACAACTATTAAATGAACCATTGTCATGCTAATAAGAAGTGTAATAAGATGTCATAAACTTGTCCATTCTTGTATGCTAAAGTTAGAATTAACTTTTGCCATGCTAAGGAGTAGAGTAGAAAGTTTGCTTTAACATGCTCTATTTTATTGCGATGGTTAGGTAAAATTACATGCTTAGAATACAAGAGATAGAAATTGTATGCTAGATTTATAGAATCATTATCGTGCTCGTTTATAATATGTTACGCTTGCATGTTTCCTTATATCAAACAGCTAAAGATATAATTGTATAAATAACTCATACTGTGTGCTATTGAACCTATCAATCGATTGAAAAGAAACAAGATTTAACCTATCGAATTGATTGAATTGAAGAGATTGAAGAGCTGAGGCTTATAGCCCTCGCGATTAGGGGGTTGTGGCTATTAGTGTAGTGCTGAACCATAAGCCCCAGCTGCTATTCTGAGCGTATTTTAGTGACGAGCAACCATGTTTCTCAGCAGCTATTAGCCGATCCGTCATTAGTGAGATAGGCTTCTACGTCACAACTGCTAATAACAGGGATCCAATACTCGGGGCCATCATATAGTTAGGGCGCATACTAAGTTAGCCTTCTTGCATACCTAACCGTTGGAGGTAGAGACGAACAGGCCAGAGAACCCATATATCTATGTAAATTATTACTAACTTGTATATATGCTGCAGGGATAACCGTTCGACGAGAGGTAAGAATTAGGACTTAAGTGATATATTGAGTTAGCTTACTATCTTGTATTGCTCCTAGGCTCGCATATTTTACTTGAATATGTTGCTCCCCTCTTGTATAAGATAAATAGTCTACTAGATCAGTACTACTATTCCTAAAGAAATCAAATATGGCTCACGATACATGATGCGAACTGCACGATAGAACATTGTCCCTACTGCATGCTTGAATGTATTGAATATGAAAACTGTTTTCAAAGATATATTTTCGAAAGAAGTAATCTGACTCTGATCCTGTACTGTATGAAATAAACCTAGGTAAAAAGTATTAAGATCACAAGTAATGTAATATTTTATTACATGCTTACTTATAGTTGGTTTTAAAGAGTGTTGCTTCTGTTTGTTGCTTTTATACTCACTGGTACTTTCACCAAAGTGCAGACCCCCACCAGTTTGCTTTTTTGCAGGTACTGGATAGTCCGAAGAAATGATAGCATATCCTAATCCTCAGGAGCCAAAAAATTTGAGTCGATATCTTGAGATGTATCGAGATGTTTTGAGATACTTTTGTATAAAGAGATGTAATGTATGGAACGATAACATTATAATCGAGAGAGATAAAGCTAGAGCGAATAGACGTATCGGTCAAGCGCTACTTGTAACACTTATTGATTATCAATAAAGAGCTTATTTTCTTATACCATTGTGTTCTTTACTTTTCTTGTATGTTGTACCACTGCTTCTTACCTGTTAATAGCTTATTTTGTCCTTGTTCGAGCCCTGGCCTTTTGCAAGTGCAACTTTGGCTTGCACGACATCACGTCCAAGCAAGGATAGTCAGTTTCGCAAGGTGCTAAGCGACAATGATCGACCCTTGCGGGAATAGGACGTAACATAATGGTATCAGTACAACTCGATCCTTTGGCTATTTCGTTGCTTTACTTCAATTAAAGATGTTTCCTTGTTATTTGATATTATTACTGCAATGAGCGTTCCATACAATAAGTCTGTAAATATTCTCAAAGATGCTGGCAAAAGTTTTATGGATTATTTTATTGCTTGATAGATGTGATTCCTGATTTCTGATTGCTAGAGTTTTCTTTATTTCTGATTGCTAGAGTTTTTCGATTGAGGATGGTGAGGGATAGGACTATCGCTTTTCTGGATATCGAAAATTTCTTCATGAGTTTCGAGGATAAAACTTTTTCTCGGTGGGTAAGTATATAGTTCCCCTCTCTACGTTGGTACTATGTACAAGAGATATCATTTTGTTGGCTCGAGCAGAAGCCTTCTCGAAGAGTTCCACGATCGAAACACAAGATGATTTATCTGGGTGAGTGGGAAGAACTTCATTCTCTGATTCTTGCACGCCTTAATAATGAATCTGAGTTTTTATAATGTTTGTTGCTAAGTAAGGAATATCGTATAAGAATGATAGAACGAGAACTTGTATTCTTAACTAGAAAACTTGTAATGCTTATCATTGAAAAGAACTTTCTCATTCTAAGTAAAAGAATAGAATGTTGCATGCTAAGTTACTCAGACACAACTGTCAAACGAACCATTGTCATAAACTTTTCCATTCTTGTATGCTAAAGTTATAATGAACCCCTGCCATGCTAAGGAGTAGAGTAGAATGTTTGCTTGAACATGCTCGATTTTATTTCGATGGTAAGGTAGAATTACATATTTAGAATACAAGAGATATAAATTGTATGCTAGATTTATCTAATCGTTATCGTGCTCGCTTATAATATGTTCTACTTGTCTGTTTTCTTATATCGAACTACTAAATATAGAATTGTATGAATAACTCGTACTATGTGCTATTGAACCAATTAATCGATTGAAAAGGAAGAAAATTTAATCTATCAGATTTATTGAATAGAAGAGATTAAAGAGCTATTGGCTCTATCGCTTGATTGAAAACTCTGCTTATTTCTTGACATGTGCATCATAAAGTCTTTATCTGATAGAATTGCATTCATGCATTGTTCTGACAACTTGTGCAAAAGGTATCGGGCCTCTCGAGCAGTATCCTGGGTCATTGGGAACCGTTCGGCTTGGCAAAGGCTAATCGAACACCGTGAGGCTTGTAGTCCTCGCGATTAGGGGGTGTGGCTATTATTGTAGTGCTGAACCATGAATCCTGGCTGCTATTTTGAGTGTGTTTTAGTGCAGAGCAACAATGTATCTCAGCAGCTATTAGCTATCCTTTATTAGTGAGAAGGGCTTGTACGTCCCAACTGCTAATCCCGGAGATCCAATACTCGGGGGCCATCATATAGTTAGGGCGCATGCTAGGTTAGCCTTCTTGCATACCTAACCCTTTTGATGCAGAGACGAATAGGCCAGAGTACCCATATATCTATGTAAATTATTACTAACTTGTATATCTGCTGCAAGGATAACCGTTCGGCGAAGGGTAAGTATCAGTACTTAAGTGATATATTTAGTTAGCTTAGTATCTTGTATTGGTCCTATACTTGCATATTTATCTTGAATATATTACTACCCTATTGTTTAAGATGAATACTCTACTAGATTACTGCTATTGTTCCTAAAGAAATCAAATATGGCTCACGATACATGATGCACACTGTACGATATAACACTACCACTACTCTATGCTTGAATATATTGAATATAAAAACTATTTTCAAAGATATATTTTTGAAAGAAGTAATCTGACTCTGATCCTATACTGCATGAAATAAACCTAGATAAAATATAGCAAGATCACAAGTAATATAATATTTTATCACATGCTTACTTAGTATAGTTTTAGAGAATGTTAATTCGGTTAATTATTTTTATACTCACTAGTACATTCCCCAAAGTATTGACCCCCACCAGTTTGCTTATTCATAGGTACTGGATTGTCCGAAAAAGCGATAGCATATCCTCTTTCTCAGGAGCCAAAAATTTGGAGTCGATGCCTTGAGATGTTTGGAGATGTTTTGAGATACTTTTGTATAAAAAGATATAATGTATGAAATGATAACATTGTAATCGAGAGGGAGAAAGCTTCAGCGAATAGACCTATCGGCAAAGTGCCGCTTGTAACACTTATTGAATATCAATAAAGAGCTTATTTTATTACGCCATTGTGTTATTAACTTTTCTTCTATGTTGTGCCGCTGCTTCTTACCACTGAATAGCTTATTATTTTCTTGTTCGAGCCCTGGCCTTGTGCAAGCGTAACTTAGGCTTGTACGGCATCACGCCCAAGCAAGGATGGTCGGTTCCGCAAGACGCTAAGCGAGGACGATCGACCCTTGCAGGAACGGGACGTGACATAATGGTATCAAAATAACTCGATCATTTGGCCATTCTTTTGCTTCACTTTAACTAAAGATATTTCCTTGCCATTTGATATTATTGCTGCAATGAGTGTTCCATACAATAAGTCCCTAAATATTCTCAAAGATGTCGGCAAAAGTTTTTTGGATTGATTTATTGATTGATAGATGTGATTCCAAATTTTTGATTGCTAGAGTTTTATTGATTTCTGATTGTTAGGGTTTCTTGATTGAGGATGGAAAGGGATGAGGACTATTGCTGCTCTGGATATCGAAAGTTTCTCTTTGAGTTTCGAGGAGAATTTTTTTTTTTGGTGGGCAAGTATGTAGTGCCCCTTGTAAAACCCCTATTCCTAGAAATCGTATATACCAATTTTTATTAAATATTAATTTAATTATAGTAATTAGTGGCTAATTAGGAGAAATAAATTTTTAATAATTTTTATTTTAGGTGTTGGTGGACTTAGAGGATTTATGGGACCATCAGAAATTTTTCGAAATTTATTTCATGTAGGAGACCCTTGAGCAGTTGCTAGCTTAATAGTGTGCATTAATATAATCTAGAATTTTTCTATGAGTATATATATATATATATATATAATTGGAAAAAGAAGTTGTAAAAGAAAAGAAAAGAATAGAAATACTAATAATAACTAATACTATTAATAACTAATACTATTCCTATCTATTAATAAACTACTAACTAATCAACCTACCCCTTTTTGCTCCCACCCGCTGGATGCCACAGCAGTCCCATCCCAGGCTTGTGACCTGCTGCCCTTGCAACTTAGCACATCCCCTTTGCAATTCCCACTTGGCCGCGGATACAACCCCCCCCCTTTTTCTCTCTTATATATATATATATATACATATATATATATATATATACATATATATATATATATATATATATATATATATATATATATATATCTATCTTCATATTTATTAAACCCTAACCCTATAATCATCCAAACCCTTCCTCTTCCCATCTAGACCTATAGAGCACCGCCACCGCAGCCGGAGAACCCCGTCAGGCTGTCCAAATCGATCCCGACGACCGCGACCCCGCGCACTGCAGATTCCCACAGCGAGGTACCTTTGTTCTGGAGTTGTTTTCGGTCGACTCGCTCAACCAAATGCCATCCCGTCTTCATCGGTATGCTCGTCCCTTAACCCCCTTCCATATCTGTATGATAGTAGACCTCGAACAATGCGTAACCATAGGCAAAAATAATGCCAAAGTTGACTAAAATAGACCAAATTCTGGGATCGTAGAAAACTACGGTGACCACCCATGTTTCAGAGTTCGTATCTCCCACCACAGAGATCCAAATTCGATGATTCTTTTTGGTATGCATAGACCACTCGACCTAGTTTAATTTTAGTTAAATAACCCTAGATTATTAACTGCTGTAGATAGAATTAAATTTGTTGGAAAATCCCGCGAATCTATTTTTCCAGATTTCCAAAAGTTGTGAAACGGAGCGCGCCCCGCCAAACGGGACCACCCCATCGTGTACCAAGTGTACCGAACGGTGCGCACAGCGTAACCTGACATATAAAAATTTGCAGAAACTGATTCGAATGCTCGTCCGCACCGAAATCAGCCCATATCCGCGGACACATCCCGTGTCGCAACTTTTGTGGAAGTCGCGTGCATTTTGTGCAAGCTCGACAGATTGCGACGAAACTTGTGCCACTGGACTCATGGTAATGCGCTGGTCCTGTGACCCAATTTTCACGCAATTCTGAGATAGTTGACCAAGTCACCAATTGGCGGGCCCCACGGTTGACTTTTTGTGCGAAATTGTGTTCGGCTCATCGGAATCCATATTTAGACATAACGTTGGGTTCGTATTGACATATAGAGTTTGTTTGACCTATAATTTATCCCATTTAGAGACTGTTACCCTTGGCACACTTTTCGGTGTAAAGTGGGCCACATGTGGACCCCGTTTTGACCCAAAATTAATGTTTTGCCCCTGTGTCTAAGTTGGACGAAAGGGAAGTACTTTCTAGCTATTTTTCTTATTCTGGGAACGTTGGTGATATTTATTTCAGCATCCGGAGACATTTGTTCTGATGTCATAGCTTCTGATCCTGTGTGCTTGACTTCTGGACAGTACACCTTACAGCTTTCTTACCAGGCAAGATACCTTGCCAAATTGTTTACAGTATTTTGCATGCTTAGTATATTTCTGTATATTTATTGTATTTGTGTTTATTTATTGCTTGTGTAGTTCCTTTCAGTCATTACTATATATTAGATATATTGACACACACTTGACACTTAGTATCATAGAGGACAATCATTAGGCGTATTAGCTTTTAACCGCTCTGGTAAACCATAGTCACTAGCACGCACTATGATGGTCGTGTCCGATGGTCGCTACCCACGAGGTATGTCGATTGATGGAGTCTGAGGATCGCTACCCCCGAGGTATGTCGGCTGATGATGTCCACTGACGAGTGTATGAGTTGTGAGGATTAGATCGAGTAGCCTACCCTTCCCCATACGTCGAAAAGTTGTCCTCATTTGCATTCATATAGATTGTCTTGTACAGCGTACTTATTTATTTTCAAATTGTATGCATGTTTATTGTATTCAAATTGGCTTGCTTTTATGTATCTTGTTACGTCCCTCTGAGTACCTGGTCCCTTTCCAGGTGTATCTGTTCTTGAGTATTTGCAGGAGCACAGATTTGGATGGTTATATATGTTTCTTGGATGTCTTCTCTCCGAGCCCCATGATTGTTAGCTGGTATTCCTATATTGTGTTTATTGTGTTATACTTTTCCATTCTAGTTGGTAGTAGATTTGTTTTCATCCAACTATCATCCTTAGATACTTATGTTGAGATCTAGTTATATAGATGCTGGTTATTCATTTATATTGATTCTTTGTGGATGAGATTTAGATTGTACCCATGTGACTTGTGATACATTTTATACCACTTGTGGATTTGATATTCATATTACAGCGTACGTATGGGTTATGGTTTCCATATATTGGAGTTGCCATATCCATGCGGCGGGTATGCTTACGTGTCCTAGTCCTATGTATTTTGGGACTGGGGCATGACATATTTTTATGGTGGCCCATGCAGGTGAAGAGCATATTGTCTCGGTTACGTTACTATACTGAGCAAGCCTGCACCTAGGAATAGAGTATAGGATCTTATCCACAATTGACTATGATTCATCTTTCTCCTATCTGTTCTATCTGAATAATTACATCCTGCTTGATTCCTGTACTTCCCTAATGGTTCTTCGAGTATAGCCTTCTGCTAGAATATAGGAACCCCTGTTATTAGGATGATGATTATGGTAGCACACCTATTAAGAATACAATGAGAATATAGACACCCCATTAAGTTTAGAATATCTAGTGAACCCTAGAATTCCTTATCTATAAATTGGTTTACCATTACCCCTTGATGTATTATGAAGACTTGAGAGTAATATAGACGCTACTGGAGTTAGTTAGAAGTTTTACCATAATGTTTGACCCTAGTATTGAGGAACCAATAGAAAACCAAAATTTAAAATTAGGACTGAACCTAACCTTCATAGTTAGATAGTATTGGAGAACTATAAACTTAGATCATTATCTTATTATTAGTAGACAACACCTTAGGAAGCCTAGAGGAATGTAATCAAATATTTTTTTTCCTTGATCAAACCTCGAACATAGCAACTAGCATACCACTTCCCCTTAGAAAACCATGATGCTATCTAGAGCCCCTATTTTAATTTCATATATATTGTTCCTCTGCGACCTTAGCGTTCTCTAAATTGTGCGACGACTAAATTTTGTTCCACTATTCTTTATCTTTCAACTCGTGCCATCTGACACTTCTGATTGTAGGCCAGGTGATTTATTCTGTGTTAAGGACATATAGTTGCTGGGATTCTAGTTGTTAATGTTAAATTTTGAAATTGTGTGCTTAGTAGTTAGAACTTGATGGTTTAAGCTATTCTTGTAGATTGAGACCTGGTGCTTATCCTTTAGTTTTAAATTACGTAATATGTACCCCACCTCAATACGAGTTATATTCCCTTTTCCTTGAGGCCAGTAACTGTTCCATTCTTACTATTGACACTTGCACTAAGACTAAGACTTAGGACGACCATGACCTATGCCCTAATAAGTACCAAGACCTTTCTCGTAGACCTTAACAGGAGTTTCTACAGTATCCTTAAGACAATTACAGTACCAGTTTATTGTTATAAGTTGGGTAGTATACCTCACAACATAGTATCACATAGTCCTTTGACCTATTATTGAAGTGTGATTGAACAACATTAACTATATGCTAGCTTAGGACGACAGTATTTTTTCAGACTGTAGAACTTAGAGGCTATACCCCTACTTTGTCGACTATCGACTTAGACAAGGAATTTGTATGACAACTGTAGAGATTATGGAGTCTTATCTTTTGTGAACTTGAATTGTTATGTACCTTCTTTCATCATAATCCAGCGTATTTATGATTGCTGTACTACCTTGACTTATACTGCTATTATAGCCTAGTTTTTGCAAGCTTATTCTTTTATCGAGCTTGCTCATGGCATATGTATTATTAGGTGCACACAATGATACAATTGCCTAATCAGAATCGGTGTATTAAGGTCTAGCTAACCTTAGTGCGCTTGGTTCGCTCTTCGCATGACTACTTTACGTGGATTGAGATATATGGTAGTAGACGGATATACTTGCCCCTAGACATGTCTGATATATCGTATCGGTTACATGACTGTACTGATACGAGCATGTAAATAGAAATTTATCAAAAATATGATTTCAATCCACAACTGTCATGACAACTCTCTTTTCGAATTCTTTAATCTCTTTGAGCCTCGTACTTGTATTCTATCACCTTCACTTTGAATTTTTTTTATTATTGCTCTCCGTCTTCCCCTATTTCGGAAAGACGAAACCTCGTGCTGGTATAAGTTGACACTGATAGTACTAGATATACCCATAAGGCTAATCACATAATTTAGTGACTCTTTTATAAATGATTAAGAGCATATCATAGGTGATATGTTTGGTGTTAAAACCTTGAAGATTGAATAACATGATTAAATAATTGGAGGAATAGTTTTCCAAGATGTACAGCCTTAGGTAAAAGATGGGTAAATTTTAAGTTCGGTAGATTGTGAACCCTCACCCAAAATTAGACCCACTTAGCAGAGATAGTGAGACTAAGGCTAGATTGAATCCAGTTAGAAATAGAACACAGTATTTTTACTTAATTTTGCAATAATTATATCACTTAGCGCACCTTACCGTGCTCCGATAATTGGAACACTACACTAGCCACTGCCTTCCTACAAATTCCATACCCTTATCCTAGACGTGCCCATCATCCAATTTCCATCTTTGTGCAACGTTTCAACGGTTGGGTGCTTTTATTCAAAAGAGCATTTAGGTGTCCAGACTATTGGACATGATACATAAAGAAACATATTTTCGCTCATGTGGATTTTTCCATGATTTTTCGGGATGTGCAACGCGCAACATCGCCCACTCCTCTAAACCTAGCCTTGCATTTTAAATAATGCAAATCTTATATCATCCTTGACTTTCTACCGCGGCTTAGTTTTAATTTCGAGGACAAAATTTTTATAAGTTGGGTAGAATGTAAAACCTCTATTCCTAGAAATCGTATATACCATTTTTTATTAATTATTAATTTAATTATAGTAATTAGTGGCTAATTAGGAGAAATAGATTTTTAATAATTTTTATTTTAAGTGTTGGTGGACTTAGAGGATTTATGGGACCATCAGGAATTTTTCGGAATTTATTTCATGTCGGAGACTCCTTGAACAGTTGCTAGCTTAATAGTGTGCGTTAATATAATATAGAATTTTTCTATGAGTATCTATATATATATATATATATATATATATAATTGGAAAAAAAGTTGTAAAAGAAAAGAAAAGAAAAGAAAAGAAAAGAAATACTAATAATAACTAATACTATTAATAACTAATACTATTCCTATCTATTAATAAACTACTAACTAATCAACCTACCCCTTTTTGCTCCCACCTGCTGGATGCCACAGCTGTCCCATCCCAGGCTTGTGACCCGCTGCCCTTGCAACTTAGCACATTCCCTTTGCAATTCCCACTTGGCCGCGGATACAACCCCCCCCTTTTCTCTCCTTTATATATATATATATATATATATATATATATATCTTCATATTTATTAAACCCTAACCCTATAATCATCCAAACCTTTCCTCTTCTCATCTAGACCTAGAGAGCGCCACCACCGCAGCCGGAGAACCCCGCCAGGCCGTCCAAACCGATCCCGACGACCGCGACCCCGCGCACAGCAGATTCCCACAGCGAGGTACCTGTATTCCGGAGTTATTTTCCGTCGACTCGCTTAACCAAACGCTACCGCGTCTTCACCGGTATGCTTACCCCTTAACCCCCTTCCATATCTGTGTGATAGTAGACCTCGAACAACGCGTAACCAAAGGCGAAAACAGTGCCAAAGTTGGCAAAAACAGACCGAATTCTGGGATCGCAGAAAATTATGGTGACCACCCATGTTTCAGAGTTCGTATCTCCCACTGCAGAGATCCAAATTCAATGATTCTTTTTGGTATGCGTAGACCACTTGACCTAGTTTAATTTCTGTTAAATAACCCAAGATTATTAACTGTTGTAGACAGAATTAAATTCGATGGAAAATCCCGCGAACCCACTTTTCCAGATTTTCAAAAGTTATGAAACGGAGCGCGTCCTGCCAAACGGGACCGTCCTGTCATGTACCAAGTGTACCGAATGGTGCATACAACATAACCGGATATGTAAAAATTTGTGGAAGCTGATTCGGACTCGTGTGCCCGCCGGAATAAGGTCGTATCCGCGGACACACCCAGTGTCACAACTTTTGTGAAAGTCGTACGCATTTTGTGCACGCTAGTCAAATTGCGACAAAACTTGTACCACTGGACTCGTGGTAACGCGCTGGTCCTGTGACCCAATTTTCAAGCAATTCTGAGATAGTTGACCAAGTCGCCAATTGGCGGGCTCCACGGTTGACTTTTTGGGCATAATTGTGTTTGGCTCATCGAAATCCACATTTGGACATACCGTTGGGTTCGTATTGACATCTAGAGTTTGTTTGACCTATAAATTGTCCCATTTAGAGAATGTTACCCTTGGCACGCTTTTCGGTATAAAATGGACCACATGTGGACCCCGCTTTGACCCAAAATTACCGTTTTGCCCCTGTGTCCAAATTGGACGAAAGGGAAGTACTTTCTAGCTATTTTGCTTATTCTGGGAAAGTGATGATATTTATTTCAGCATCCGAAGATATTTGTTCTGATGCCATAGCTTCTGATCCTGTGTGCTTGACTTCTGGACAGTACACCTTGCAGCTTTCTTACCAGGCAAGATACCTTGCCAAATTGTTTACAGTATTTTGTATGCTTATTATATTTTTGTATATTTCTTGCATTTTTGTTTATTTATTTCATGTGTAGTTCCTTTCAGTCATTACTATATATTAGATATGTTGACACACACTTGACACTTAGTATCATAGAGGACAATCATTAGGCGTATGGGCTTTTAACCACTCTGGTAAACCTTAGTCACTAGCACACACTATGGTGTTCGTGTCCGATGGTCGCTACCCCCGAGGTATATAGATTAATGGAGTCCGAGGGTCGCTACCCCCGAGGTATGTCGGCTGATGATGTCCACTGACGAGTGTATGAGTTGTGAGGATTAGATCGAGTAGCCTACCCTTGCCCATACGTCGAAAAGTTATCCTCATTTGCATTCATATAGATTGTCTTGTACAGCGTACTTATTTATTTTCAAATTATATGCATATTTATTGTATTCAAATTGGCTTTCTTTTATGTATCTTGTTACGTCCCTCTGAGGACCTGGTCCCTTTTCAGTTGTATCTGTTCTTGAGTATTTGCAGAAGCACAGATTTGGATGGTTATATATGTTTCGTGGATGTCTTCTCTCTGAGCCCCATGATTGTTAGCTGGTATTCCTATATTGTGTTTATTGTGTTGTACTTTTCCATTCTAGTTGGTAGTGGATTTGTTTCCATCCAACTATCATCCTTAGATACTTATGTTGAGATCTAGTTATATAGATGCTGGTTATTCATTTATATTGATTCTCTGTGGATGAGATTTAGATTGTACTCATGTGACTTGTGATATATTTTATACCACTTGTGGATTTGATATTCATATTACAGCGTACGTATGGGTTATGGTTGCCATATATTGGAGTTGCCATATCCATGCGGCGGGCATGCTTACGTGTCCTAGTCCTATATATTTTAGGACTGGGGCGTAACACCCCTCTTCGCGTTGACACTATGTACAAGAGATATCGCTTTGTTGGCTAGAGACGAAGCCTTCTTGAAGAGTTCTCCGATCGAAACACAAGACGATTGATTTGAGTGATTGGGCAGAATTTTATTCTCTGATTCTTGTACGCATTAATAATGAATCAATTTTTTATAATATTTGTTACTAAGTAGAGAATGTTCGCATGAGAAGATAGAACGGGAACCTATATGCTTAACTAGAGAACTTGTAATGCTTGTCATTGAAAAGAACTTTTCCTTGCTAAGTAAAAGAATATAATATTGTATGCTAAGTTACACAAACATAGTTATCAATTTAACCATTGCCATGTTAATAAGAAGATTAATAAGATGTCATAAACTTGTCCATTCTTGTATTCTAAAGTTAGAATGAACCCCTGCCATGCTAAGGAGTCGAGTAGAAAGTTTGCTTGAACATGCTCTCTTTTGTTGTGATGGTAAGGTATAATTACATACTTAGAATACAAGAGATAGAAATTGCATGCTAGAATCTTTATCGTGCTCATTTATAATATATTCTGCTTGCTTGTTTTCTTATATCAAACTGCTAAAGATAGAATTGTATGAATAACTCGTACTGTGTGCTATTGAATCTATCAATCGATTAAAAAGTAAAAAGATTGAACCTATCAAATTGATTGAATAGAAGAGAATAAAGATCTATTTGCTCTATCGCTTGATTGAAAACTCTGCTTATTTTTGGACATATGCATCATATAGTCTTTATCTGATAGAATTGTATTAATGCATTAGTCTAACAACTTGTGAACAAGGTATCGGGTCTCTCGAGCTGTATCCTAGGGTACTAGGATCCGTTCGGTCTAGGAGAGGCTAATCGAACACCCTGAGACTTGTAGTCCTCGCGATTATGGGGTGTGACTATTAGTATAGTGCTGAACCATGAGTCCCGACTGCTATTCTAAGCATATTTTAGTGAAGAGCAGCCATGTCTCTTAGCAGCTATTAGCTGATCCGTCATTAGTGAGATGGGCTTGTACGTCCCAACTGCTAATCCAGAAAATCCAACACTCGGGGGCCATGATATAGTTAGGGCGCATGCTAGGTTAGCCTTCTAGCATACCTAACAATTTGATTTAGAGATGAATAGACCAGAGTACCCATATATCTATGTAAATTGTTACTAACTTGTATGTCTGCGGCAGTGATAATCGTTCGGCGAGGGGTAAGAAACACTACTTTAGTGATACATTGAGTTAGTTTACTATCTTGTATTGCTCCTAGACTTGCATGTTTAACTTGAATATGTTGCTCTCCTCTTATATAATATGAATAGTCCACTAGATCACTGCTATTGTTCCTAAAGAAATCGAATATGGCTCACGATACATGTTGCGCACTACACGATAGAACACTTCCCCTACTGTATTCTTGAATGACTTGAATATGCAAACTATTTTCCAAGATTTATTTTCGAAAGAAGTAATCTGACTCAAATCATGTACTGCATGAAATGAACCTAGATAAAATATAGCATGATCACAAGTAATGTACTGTTTTATCACATGCTTACTTAGTGTTGATTTTAGAGAGTGTTAATTTGGTTTATTATTTTATACTCACCAGTACAATCCCCATAGTGCTGACCCCCACCAGTTTGCTGGTTCATAAGTACTAGATCATCCGAAGAAGTGATAGCATAACCTCATTCTCAGGAGCCAAAAATCTGGAGTCGTTGCCTTGAGATGTATAGAGATATTTTGAGATACTTTTGTATAAAGAGATGTAATATATGAAACGATAACATTGTAATCGAGAGAGAGAAAGCTTGAGCGAATAGACGTATCGGCCAAGCGCCGCTTGTAGTACTTATTAAATATTAATAAAGAGCTTGTTTTCTTATGCCATTGTGTTATTTAATTTTCTTCTATGTTGTGCCACTGATTCTTACCTCTGAATAGCTTATTTTGTCCTTGTTCGAGCCTTAGCCTTGTGAAAGCGCAACTTAGGCTTGCACGGCATCACGTCCAAGCGAGGACTGTCGGTTTCGCAAGGCGCTAAGCAAGGATGATCGACTCTTGTGAAAACGGGACGTGACATAATGGTATCAGAATAACTCAATCCTTTGGCCATTCTGTTTCTTCGCTTTAATTCTAAATGTTTCCTTGCCATTTGATATTTTTGCTGCAATGAGATTTTATTTTTCTCAAAGATGCCAGGAAATGTTTTTTAGATTGATTTATTGCTTGATAGATGTGGTTCCTGAATTCTGATTGCTAGAGTTTTATTTTTCTAATTGCTAGAGTTTTTCGATTAAGGATGGAGGGGGATGAGGACTATCGCTGCTCTGGATATCAAAAGTTTCTCCTTGAGTTTTGAGGACAAAAAAAATTTGGTAGGTAAGTTTGTAGTGCCCATCTCCGTGTTGACACTACATACAAGAAATATCGCTTTATTGGCCCGAGAAGAAGCCTTCTCGAAGAGTTCTCCGATCGAAACACAAGATGATTGATCTCAGTGAGTGGGTAGAACTTCATTCTCTGATTCTTGCACGCCTTAATAATGAATCAATTTTTTATAATGTTTGTTGCTAAGTAGATAATGTTCACATGAGAATGATAGAACCAGAACCTGTATGCTTAACTAGAGAACTTATAATGCATGTCATTGAAAAGAACTTTGCCATGCTAAGTAAAAAAATAGAATGTTGTATGCAAAGTTATACGAACACTATAGAAAAAATTAGCGAAGTTGGCACCACGAGATTATAGAAATAATTTTATTTTAAACATTCAACTTGGAGACAAGTTTTGATCTATAAATCGATTGAACTAACGACTGAAAATCGAGAGGAGTGAAGAGCTATATACTGTGATTGTGTTGGAGGTTTCGGATCATCGATCCAACGGTCGGATGGCCCAAAATATATGTACCAAGTTGCTGCAATGAGATGCGATTATGACTTCTATTCCACGCGAGTCATGTCGAGATTTTGAGCAAAATGGACAAATTGACAATGTCGAGCGTCGGGATAGACGTTGTTGCACCATAGTGGACGTCAAGGATGTATGGGGGAATGCGATGGTCTCGACGAAACGCTGCGATTGCTGTTCGCCACTGCTGCAATCTCTACGATTGCTGTTGTTGCTGCTTTGTGAGGATATCGCTACAATTTTTGCTGTAGTTGTTGCGTGGCGGATGGCGCGACACACAGACGGCTAGCGGGCATTTTTGCGATGAAGGGGTCACCGCAGACCACGGGCGGGCGCATGCGCAACAGTGGCCGCGAGCTCACACGCGAGTAGCCGGGCACCTTTCAGGCAGCGGCCGACGGGAAAGCTGACCTGGTTGCTCGCGTGGTGGCGCACAGGGATGCTGGATCTCGTCGGCTGGTTTGGAGGGCTTGCACGCAGGCATTGGGAAAGATGAGGTCTGGTGATGAGAGGAGAGGGAAAAGATGGGTTTGGAAATTAGAAGGAAGATAGAAATTTGATTATGAATAGGTTAGTTTTAAAAATCAATATTTTAAAGAATGTAATAAATGAGAATTGATTTGTTGGTTTATTAGAAATCTATCATAATGGCCTAATGAATGGTTTCCTATGAGAAGATAAATAAATAATTTGAAAAAGATATTGTAAATGTTGATTGATTTGAATTTAGAAAATAATGCCTAAGTTATGAGCCTCACTACTAAAAATTATTGTGTTAGCGATGCCAAAAAATGTCGCTAAATTATAAATTTACGTCGCTAAAACGTATTAACGACATTTTATAAATGTTGCAATCTAGCTAGTCGTTGACAGAAAATGCGTCGCGATATGTCGCAATAAGCGATGTATCTTAGTGACGTATGAACGTCGTCACTTTTTCTCCAATTAGCGACGTTCTGCTTTGCAACGTAGGTATATAAGGGACACAAAATTGGTCACAAAACATTGATGATATTTCTATACTTAGTGATGTTTACTGTGTCACAAAATGTCACTAACATTCCTCACTTAGCGACGTTTACCAACGCAGAGACGTCGCTAATATTTGTGAATTTAGCGACGTTTAGCAACGTATTTAGTTACATCTTAATAACATGGCAGATATTGTCAAGTCAGTTGTAGAAGCATGAAAAATATGCTGGATAGCTCTACGCAACATGGTGATGCAGGGCAGCGTAAGCAGGGGATCTCAAGGCCATCAAGAGTGCAACGGAGCTTTTCCGCTGAGCACGGCATAAAATATGATGGGACCATCCGCGTAAATGCAGTATGTCCAGGCCGCTTTAGCGTAGACGGGGTGCTTCATCGCCTCCATGGCGTAAAACTCATCCGCTTTCATAGCAGCATTAAAGCGTACGAGGAACGCTTCGTCTTCCCCGAAATGAACCTGTCAAGTCACGCAGTGAACCTGACATCTGACTCCTGACTCCTGACAAAAAGTGCTGCACGGCTACCCAGCCGACGGTTGGAAAGATGGCAGACCACTCGGGACGCGCCCCACAGTATGATGGCGGATCTCTTCATTTAATACAGAGGATTTGATTAAATATCACCGAACCGTCATTTACTGACATCCTCTCAGCGGAGACTGCTTTTACGCATACAAGGGGATACGCTGCCTTATTTTACACAGGCAAACGTGAACTGTTTACGCTCCACGGAAGACAAACAGACTGCCACGTCAAAAGCTGCTCTTTGTACAGGGCTCGAGGCACGTCTCTGCACCGAATGCTCAAAACGGTGGCAGGCCTTCGGAACATGCCTCGGCAATTAATGATGATGGCGGATCTCTGCATTTAATGTGAGAGATTTGATTATATCTCTAAAGTCGTGATTTCGGCTAAAGACGTCCACATCACCTCGGCTTCTACGCCCATTCAACTTCTATGCTCGTTCGGCTTCTATGCTCTTCGGCCTTCTGTGCTTATTCGGCTTCTATGCCATCAGGCTTCTACGTCTACTCGGCTTCTATGCCTACTTGGCTTCTACGCCATGGTGACAGACATTGGCTTCTACGCCAACCTCTTCTACACGAGGGATACCTACCTACGTGGCTTCTACGCCATGATCTTCGTAGCGATTATACGCGTTTTGTCCCTTAGTTGGACCCGCGTCACACGCTCATTCAAAAGGTCATCTATACGCAGGCTTTGGTTATTTTAACCGTTTTGTAAAAGGGTGTTGTACTTTCCACTACTCAGTTTCCATACCGATTGAGTGGTCACTGTCACCAAAACTCTATAAATAGAGACCTCTATCAATAGAGGAACAGGTCGAGACTTTAAAAATCGAACAAGGTCGAAACTTTGAAAGAAGATCGAACCACGGGTCGAAACATTGGACATTGAGGAGAGATCGAAGAGTCTTTGAGAGAGAGAGAGAAGCATCCAGAGCTCAGGCAAAGAGTAGCGATCGACGACATTGGCATCGTGCATCTATCCTCTTTCGCCACCAACGAAGCTGCTTTCCGTCTCCCACGGCACTTCTTCACCATCGTGTAGTCCAAGGGCTAAAGTGATCGACTACAGATCAGACACCTATAGCAATCATCTACCTAGATTAAATAAATTATACTCCTACATCCTCGTATAGGATCAAATTGTACAAGTTTGTTTATAAACCAAAGAAAGTGGGTTTCGTGCAAACCTCGTATTATATACATTTCGTTCTTTCGTTTAAATACCACAAACAAGATGGCGACTCTGCTGGGGACATCTTTCTCTTATGATGAGGAAGCGATTGCTCAACACGATGCGGTATCCATGGGATTCGTGAAGAAGACATTGGTTGTCCAGTTCGACCAGTCTGCCTATGAAGACATGCTTCGGACGGGGGGTAGCTCTCACTCTCTCTCTGTACAAAACAACAGGAAGCTGCGCAAGGTCTGGATGTCCAAGACATCCTCTACCATCCCTGTGGACTCTCCAATCTCTCCGATCTCTCCGACCAATGAGGTTGTAGCATTGCTCCCTCCATGCCCTGCACGTAAAATTCAGTCTCCCGCTACGCGCGGTAGAGACGAAACTTCGGGCAAAGCCTCAGCGCTAACCCAGAAGTATCCACTGCGCTCTACGCGTAGAAACCAGTCTCCCGCTACGCACGGTACAAACAAAACTTCGGGCAAAGCCTCAGCGCTAACCCAGAAGTATCCACTACGCTCTACGCGTTGAAACCAGTCTCCCGCTACGCGCGGTACAGACAAAACTTCGGGCAAAGCCTCAGCGCTAACCCAGAGGTATCCACTGCGCTCTACGCGTAGAAACCAGTTTCCCGTCCGTGGCAGAATAGACAAAACTTCTGACGATGCCTCAGCGCCAAATCAGAAGTACAAAGTACGCTCCGTGCGTAAGACAACATCTGACCTCTACGGGGAACCAGATGACCCCTGTGATCTCCACAAGGGAAAGCAAGCGACAAGCTACTTAACTTCTCGGCATGTACGCCAGCAACGGAACAATCTACCCGCCCTCCAATTTACGCGAGAAGCTGATGGCCGCCTGAGGACATCCTCAGCCTTACGCCAACCAGAGCGAAGCTCAAAATTACTCCAGGCGAAGTCCCTAAGCGTACAGGAGGCTCGATTGACGGAAAGACACGCTCCTCGGAGATTATCTGCCACCCAGATGGCCAATCTTTTGTATACGGGTGGCACAAGGAAGACTATGGTCCCATCGTCCGCATACCTACCACGACGAACCGAAGGAACGAACAGATTTCTTCGTCTTCTTCTGTAAATTCTCCTGACCTACGGGATTATCTAATCCAGAAACGCAAAAACAAGAGTCATAAACGGACTTCAGTTCCCCTAACGGTCAAACACGGGAAGATCTTATGGGAAGTAGCGTCATCATCCAATGTCGTCGCGACATATGGACCCCATGAGGACTCTATCTTCATTGTTCCGCCTGCCCGCAGCAGTCAGCATTCAATAGTCTTCGGCCGAACGCGCAACGAATCGACTATACGAGAAGATTCCTTCAATGAAGGATGCTGGTGAAATACGAGTTCACAGGTACAGCCCGCAAGCCTTAAAGATCATGCAAAATATGGGTTATGACTTGAAACTGAAGCCAAGTCTCAACTATGGGAAAGGCAGAGGAATACCGCCGCACGACAATCCCCACCATCAACAAACTTGTTTCGGGTTAGGGTATGCCACCTCCCTTACGACTTCCAAGTCATATGATGTCATGACCCGCACCCGGTTTAGGGGCACGAGAGCGTTGGTACATCCAGCCTACGCCGCAGCATCGGCGGTAGAACGCTGTCTAGGTCAATAATCTATCTAATCAATCTCACGCGAACATCCAATCTCCATAAGGAGGCACGGATGACACAATAAAATGAACACATACTCAATCACAGGACGACAGCACGATAAGATATCCAACAAAATTAAATACAACACAAGTCAACAAGTAATAATCTAACTCAACAAATATCCAAGTCATCAAAAATGCCGGAGACAAATCCGGTACCAAATAGTCTACTAAAAGAACTAAATAGAAAACTAATGATTCCTGCTAGATCTCTCGGAATCACAACTAAACTGCTAAGTCTGCAGCTACTCACCATATGGTCCACAAAGTGTCGGATAGCGGTCCTCTAAGGCATAGTCTGGAAAAATGTTTTCAGTCAGGAGGGAGCAAAGTACAAATCTCAAATAACAGTTCCATATAATTGATAAGGACTATAATACAATAAACATATAATGCTAGATACTGAGAAGACAGTGAAATAATGAAATGGCAAAATAAAGAGACAGGCAATGTAAAGAGACATGCAAAATAGGCAATATGATACAGTCAGTGCATGTATGAAAATGAAAAGAACAAGGTACAGTATCATATACGGGTGATGTAGTATATGATTTTAAAATAGGGAAACTGTAATCTATTCTAAGTGTTTGAAATAGTAGTTTCGAAATGTGATCGGCTTGGGAACATGTACGATAGCTACAGGGCCTGGCTAATCATGGGTGAAGAGCATGATTAACACTTACATTGTTCTATACTACAATAAGAGGTTATGATCACATTTCTTACTAACTACTTCCCCGCCCCCAACTAGTACTGTAGATCCAACCATGACACGTCACGATACACGAGCAAGTCCAGTCTATCATGTACGATGTCGAATATACATGTCGTGTACAATGTCAATACGATAATCAAGATAACATCTCATGACTGCAGATCCAAGCTATACTAGTCCGTGTAGCACAGTGTCAAAGATTCAGTTGTAACATTTCAGGATTATTGAAATTATAGAAATTATCAAGAAATTGAAAATTATCAGAGAATGTACATGCCTTGGGTCCTTAGCTGGTAATTATTGATGTCCTGTTCCAGAGTATCCCCTAGGTGAACCAACAGTCCTATAAACAAATCACAATTATAACACTTGTATCAGGTGCTATCCTAACACACAGTCTATAAACACTGGCCTCAGGGTCATGCCAGGCATGGCACTAGTTAGCTAGGGTCAACTAGTAGGGATACATATTTAAATAACATCTCATTAACTGATTACATATAATTTCCATCAATTTCAATAATAGATATATGTATAAATATATACTTAAAAATAAAATAATACATGCATATAAACATAATAAAATAATACTTGTATGTATATATGTATAAACATAATTCATGAAATATATCTAAAATATATAGCAATATAAATTACTTGCTATAGTTGCACATTTTCCAAAATACGTATATTTATATATTAACATATATCAAATACGTATTTACATATTTATACATTTATACCAAAATAATACATATTTAATACACATAGTCTATATGAAAAATATAATACAATATTCAAAATATATATAGTATTTACCAATTTATCAATACATACAATATTCTAAACATACACTATACTATACACAT
This sequence comes from Iris macrosiphon, assembly GCA_036927795.1. Taxonomy (NCBI): domain Eukaryota; kingdom Viridiplantae; phylum Streptophyta; class Magnoliopsida; order Asparagales; family Iridaceae; genus Iris; species Iris macrosiphon. The sequence continues at coordinate 43,893,147 of JAYESA010000007.1, forward strand.
TAATTAAATATATACTAATACATATACTATTAAACATTAATTTAAATACATATGTTAATATATACATATACGTATACATTAAATTCCTACATACATACTTACATACATTATATTCACATTTTTAAAGCATTAATTAAATAATACTATTTATATACATATACGTATATACGTATGTATATAAATATATACATACATATATATATATATATATATATATATATATATATAACCAAGGAAGGAAGAGGGAGAGGGACTTACAGAGTTGGGGTCGGCCGGAGTCTCGCCGGACCGGGGAAGATGGCCGGATCCCTATTGGTGGTGGTGGTGTTAGATGGAGATGGAAGGAGGTGATGGAGGAGTTGCTCAGGGGAAGTCGGCCGGGGTGTGCAGGTGGGAAGAGAGGCCGGAGAGCTCGCTGACTGGAGCAGCAGAAGCGTCTGTGGTCGGGCCGCTCGCCGGAGTGCAGCGGGCTGTGCGTGGACTCGGCCGTAGTTCAGTCAGCGCCGGGGAGAAGAGTGGGGAAGAGCGGGGATCAGTCGAAGCGGGGTCGGGGTGCTTGCCGGGCCGGAGGAGTTGGCCAGAGGGAAGTCGGGTTTGGTTGACGGTGGGACGAGGAGAAGATGGAGGGAAATGGTGGTGGCGTTGGTTGGTTGTAGGCCGGGAGGAATGGACAGTTGTCCGGCGGGTCGGTGGCTTGGAGAACCGGCAGGGGGAGGAGATGGGAGTAGTAGGAGGCCGTCGGAGTACAGGGAGGAGGAGCAGCCGGAATCGGAGGGGGAGGAATGGGGGAGAGCAGTCGGAGTACGGCAGGGAATGGTCGGGGTAGGAGCTGCCGGCTGAACAGTAGAGGGAGAGGAGAGGATGGCTCCTCCGGCGGGTGCTCGGTCGTGCTCGCCGAAGGTGGAGAGCAGCAGCTGGGGATGCGGGGTCGGATCTCGGGTGAACAGCGGTGGAGGTGCAGTGGCTGGCCGCCGGAGTGTGGCCGGGGCTCGCCTGGGATGGGCTCGGCCGGATCTCGGCTGCAGGGGAAGTCGGGGGGCAGTAGGTGGCTGACAGGGAGGAAGAGCGGGGCCGCCGGTGAAGGGAGGAGCACAGCCGGATGAACAGGAACTGTGGGGGGATGAACAGTGTTCCCCCCCTCCCTTATCAAATTTAAATTCAAAAGAAAGAAGAAAGAAAAAACAATAAAGAAGAAGAAGAAGAAGAAGAAGGAAGAGAAGAAGAAAGGAAGAAGGAGAAGAAGAATTTACATACGTAGGAGAGAGGGGATGGAGGCTTGAGGAGGGTGGGGTTTCCTAGGTTTTCTAGGGATTAGGGTTGATGTGACTTTAAATAGTAAAAGGGTGAGAGGGTGTGTGAATCTAATGGTGAGGATGGACCCATAGAATGAGTGGTCCAGATTTGTCAAGAGGGAAATTAATTCATGTAGGAATGAGGGTGAGGGGCTAGTTAAATAATATTAGGTTCCCTCATTGCTTAAACAATTGGGTGTTGACATAAAATTGCAAATTTGCAATTTAGCCCCCTTAAATTTGGGTATTTGCACAAACGCATGAAATGACGAAAATTTGGCGGGCGATTCGGTGTCCGGTGTTTTGTAGGGTCAGGGGGCGCTGTAAGATCGGTATTGGCTCAATTAGCAGGGCACTTAAATTAAATTGGAATTTCATAATCAGTTAAAATAGTATCCTCAATTTAATTGGAAATAAAATGCAAGTTGTGTTCGAAAATTAATTAGGAGTACATGGGGCCAAAATCAGGTCGGGTCATCAATACCAATAATGAAGAAGACTTAGAACAAAATATTACCCTAATTTGGGCCGCACGAAAAATAGGTCAAGATTGTCTCAAATTTTTGATTGGAACACACAACGATACAAAATAGGAATTTATTAAATAGCGTCCGCGACAGTTTTTGTGCGGCTAAAAATAATGTACAGAGAGCATAATCATGAGTTGCAAAAATAGCAGGATGGAAGGCGGGCATGTCTAGGGCAAGATTGTAAAATTTGTTGGAAGACAAAAGCTAGGGTAGCGCTCCAAATATCGAAGCAAAGGCAATGCGCAATAATTAAATAAAATACGATAATTAATTATAATCTTCAATAATTAAATTCTAGATAAAATAATTAACCTCAAAATTCCATAATTCCGACAGGTGTTCGTCTACTGGCTTCTAGGTCAATTCTGCTAGGCCAAAAATAAATGAACACTGCATCTAATACTATATTTAATTACACATCACACATAATTATTTAAATTAATATACTATCATGCAATTACTAAATTGTAACTACAATAATATTAAATATTATAAAAAGTAAAAAATAACCCTATTTTTGGAACGTGGTAGTGACAAGTCTACCCTCCTTAAAATAATTTCGTCCTCGAAATTTAAAATCCTCATAGTAGCTTTTATCGTACACATTATCATTTTCCCTCAAAGTTTAAATTCATCAATCACGAAATCAGGTAATAATCCACAATGCCTTTTCACAATTTTCAAAAATTCTGAATTATTTGCATTCCTGAAAAAATCATCGAAATAGAATCAAAGTCCATTTTTATCAAAAAATTTCCTGAAAGTTTTTAGTTAATAATTCAATACTCGGAATTTAATATCCACTCCTCTAACTTGATTTTTATCAATGTACATATATAATTTAAATCTCGTCCCAAAATTGAATTCGAACATTAGTCCATTAATAATTTTATTCCTCGATTTTCTCTTTCCTCAAAATACTCAACAATGCGATACTTAAGGATTCTCTAATTACAACATCCCATATAAAATTCTAAAATTCATAACTTGCAATTAAATAAATATATTGATAAATCTCCCAAAATTTCCAAATTTAATAACCAATTTAATTACATCATAATCTTCCTGGAATTAAATAAACCACCAGTTATGCAATGTTAATTTCTTAACCCTCTATTTAAATCAATGGTTATCCTCGAATTTAATCATCTTGCCTCTCTTGTCAAGTCATAACTTCTTCATGAATCTTTGTCATGGTCAAACCCCAATAATCATGGTCTAAGAAGAATCTTTCCTACAATCATACAACATGCAACCCAAGGGAATATGTATGGTCAGGGTGTCTTTTGTCAGGGTATGGCAGTCTCTGTATCAGGGTGTACTACATTATAACAAGAAAATCGTGCATGCAAGCTACGGTACTAAGGTATCAGTCAATCAATCAAATAGATAGGAACAGAGGGAAGGAAGAACAGAACCTGCTAACACATTACCTGCAGTATCTCCTATCTCTAACATACAATTAACTCTAGCATAATCACTAACTAATTCCTATTCCTGTACACTGGTACCCATATCAACTAGTCATTTATCCACAAGGTCCATGAATATATCTATATTGCACACACATGTCTATTAACACCTAAATCTGATGCCAAGAATCTCTAATATAACCATGATTCAATAATGCATCTAAGTTGATACCTCTATCTCCTTAGTACCATACCCTCTGTCAGTTTCTATTCCTACTACAATCGTCCATACCATTTGTTCTCATCACTCCAGTGCACACCAAGTGTAACACCTAAGTGCTAAACCCTTTCTAATACAACTCTAGATGGACACCCAAGTCAGTCTGCGGTGCCACCTCAAGCATTCTCAAGCCAATAGAGCCTTAAACATGCACATCAACCACTCATATACTGTTATACATTTCTTACCCACCATAAAATTTTATCCTCAAAATAAAATCATCAAAATTTAACTTCTCGAACAATTTAAAATAAAATGCATATACTTCCTCAAAAGTCAAATACTTAATATCGAAATAAAATTTTCTTTTAATCACTTCTAAAATCTTTATAGCTGTGACTATGTTTATTGAATTGAATTTGAATCCTCAAAATTTAATAACATAAAATCTCATCTCCCCAAAAATTCTTTAAAAATTGAAATTTATTTCCACTCTACAAATTATAAATTTAAATCCACAAGCATCTAAGTACACATATATACTCACAGTCTCTAATACTCAAGGTGCACACAAATACATCAATTATCTACAACTCTCAACTGTGTACTGAATATTGCACTGCCTGGATTACTTGCAATATTACTTCCAATAATCAAAGTTATCATCACACATATTTTCTCCAATGATTTTCTATCTATTTTAATTGATACACCAATCTAATTATCATCACACGAAGTACTTACTGTTATCAGCATCATTCTCGACTACTCCTTGATATAGAATTACTAGCACTATTGGTATGGTAACACTAGCTTCATCATTAGATTATCTCATCAAACTTATTAGAACTCACGATCACTTGCACTTTCTATAATACCAATACTAATTATAATAACACCTACCATAGAACTATTGCTACAAGGTACTATGCTATGGGTATCTCTAGATTAATGCCTAATGCTCCCATGTCCAACTAAGAAACACTTACAAACTCACAAGTCACACTCAGTCAAACTAATAAAAGACACAACCAAAATTGAAGTCACTAATTATCATACTAACAAGGAATCCTCAAAGAAAAATAAGCTCAAAAGGAACTGGATCAAGGACGGAAGGTATCTTTACTGCTAGTAAAGGAAAGAAGCGATGGAACAAAGTCCTGGAATAACATAAATAGATAAGTCTTGAGATAATACTTTAAGAACCAATTTAAGATACAACCTGATAATCATACACGTCTGTCAGAAATCATGACACACAGAATCCTCGCCACGCCAGTAAGCATAGATGCGATAAACGACAGGTTCCGTAACTAAGGTATGCAACTCTATAATCATGTCATCTAGAATCCTCGCCACGCCAACCGGTATGGCTGCGAGAAACTCTAAATCTCATAACTAAAGTATGTACATCCAAGTTAGGTTCCTACGTTCTCGTCACGACAGCTAATATGGCTGCGATAAACTCTAGGTTCCATAACCAAAGTAGACGTTTTACCTTTCTCACTGTCCTCATCAATGTATGTCATCAGATGATACCATAAATTCTAGTCCATAAAATTCATCTCAATATGAAATCAACTCAACAACGATACCAGGAATTAAAGTTAATAACTGGTCAACAAGAATCAAACTCAATATCAACGAGTGAGGATGGACGAAAACAAGGGAAAGGAATTAAAATTAGAAATTGTAATAAGATTCTCAAGGGGTCGTCCCAGGAATCTCTCAATAAATTGTGATTGAGTATCCTCTCTCATCCTAGTATCCTATGTCCTATATTCTATAGCAGGCACGCGGTGGTACAACTAATACGTCGCACTACCACGACATCGCAGAACTTGCGAAGTCTGACCTGCATAGGCCACCACTAAAAATGTGTCACGACCCGCACCCGGTTTAGGGGCACGAGAGCGTGGGTACGTCCAGCCTACGCCGCAGCATCGGCGGTAGAACGCTGTCTAGGTCAATAATCTATTTAATCAATCTCACACGAACATCCAATCTCCATAAGGAGGCACGGATGACACAATAAAATGAACACATACTCAATCACAGGACGACAGCACGATAAGATATCCAACAAAATTAAATACAACACAAGTCAACAAGTAATAATCTAACTCAACAAATATCCAAGTCATCAAAAATGCCGGAGACAAATCCGGTACCAAATAGTCTACTAAAAGAACTAAACAGAAAACTAATAATTCTGGCTAGATCTCTCGGAATCACAACTAAACTGCCAAGTCTGCAGCTACTCACCATATGGTCCACAAAGTGTCGGATAGCGGTCCTCTAAGGCATAGTCTGGAAAAATGTTTCCAGTCAGGAGGGAGCAAAGTACAAATCTCAAATAACAGTTCCATATAATTGATAAGGACTATAATACAATAAACATATAATGCTAGATACTGAGAAGACAGTGAAATAATAAAATGGCAAAATAGAGAGACAGGCAATGTAAAGAGACATGCAAAATAGGCAATATGATACAGTTAGTGCATGTATGAATATGAAAAGAACAAGGTACAGTATCATATACGGGTGATGTAGTATATGATTTTAAAATAGGGAAACTGTAATCTATTCTAAGTGTTTGAAATAGTAGTTTCGAAATATGATCGGCTTGGAAACATGTACGATAGCTACAGGGCCTGGCTAATCATGGGTGAAGAGCATGATTAACACTTACATTGTTCTATACTACAATAAGAGGTTATGATCACATTTCTTACTAACTACTTCCCCGCCCCCAACTAGTACTGTGGATCCAACCATGACACGTCATGATACACGAGCAAGTCCAGTCTATCATGTACGATGTCTAATATACATGTCGTGTACAATGTCAATACGATAATCAAGATAACATCTCATGACTGCAGATCCAAGCTATACTAGTCCGTGTAGCACAGTGTCAAAGATTCAGTTGTAATATTTTAAGATTATAGAAATTATCAAGAAATTGAAAATTATCAGAGAATGTACTTGCCTTGGGTCCTTAGCTGGTAATTATTGATGTCCTGTTCCAGAGTATCCCCTGGGTGAACCAACAGTCCTATAAACAAATCACAATTATAACACTTGTATCAGGTGCTATCCTAACACACAGTCTATAAACACTGGCCTCAGGGTCATGCCAGGCAGGGCACTAGTCAGCTAGGGTCAACTAGTAGGGATACATATTTAAATAATATCTCATTAACTGATTACATATAATTTCCATCAATTTTAATAATAGATATATGTATAAATATATACTTAAAAATAAAATAATACTTGCATATAAACATAATAAAATAATACTTGTATGTATATATGTATAAACATAATTCATGAAATATATCTAAAATATATACCAATATAAATTACTTGCTATAGTTGCACATTTTCCAAAATACGTATATTTATATATTAACATATATCAAATACGTATTTACATATTTATACATTTATACCAAAATAATACATATTTAATACACATAGTCTATATGAAAAATACAATACAATATTCAAAATATATATAGTATTTACCAATTTATCAATACATACAATATTCTAAACATACACTATACTATACACATTAATTAAATATATACTAATACATATACTATTAAACATTAATTTAAATACATATGTTAATATATACATATACGTATACATTAAATTCCTACATACATACTTACATACATTATATTCACATTTTTAAAGCATTAATTAAATAATACTATTTATATACATATACGTATGTATATAAATATATACATACATATATATATATATATATATATATATATATATATATATATATATATATATATATATATATATAACCAAGGAAGGAAGAGGGAGAGGGACTTACAGAGTTGGGGTCGGCCGGAGTCTCGCCGGACCGGGGAGGATGGCCGGATCCCTATTGGTGGTGGTGGTGTTAGATGGAGATGGAAGGAGGTGATGGAGGAGTTGCTCAGGGGAAGTCGGCCGGGGTGTGCAGGTGGGAAGAGCGGCCGGAGAGCTCGCTGACCGGAGCAGCAGAAGCGTCTGTGGTCGGGCCGCTCGCCGGAGTGCAGCGGGCTGTGCGTGGACTCGGCCGGAGTTCAGTCAGCGCCGGGAAGAAGAGTGGGGAAGAGCGGGGATCAGTCGGAGCGGGGTCGGGGTGCTTGCCGGGCCGGAGGAGTTGGCCAGAGGAAAGTCGGGTTCGGTTGACGGTGGGGCGAGGAGAAGATGGAGGGAAATGGTGGTGGCGTTGGTTGGTTGTAGGCCGGGAGGAATGGACAGCTGTCCGGCGGGTCGGTGGCTTGGAGAACCGGCAGAGGGAGGAGATGGGAGTAGTAGGAGGCCGCCGGAGTACAGGCAGGAGGAGCAGCCGGAATCGGAGGGGGAGGAATGGGGTAGAGCAGTCGGAGTACGACAGGGATTGGTCGGGGTAGGAGCTGCCGGCTGAACAGCAGAGGGAGAGGAGAGGATGGCTCCTCCGGCGGGTGCTCGGTCGTGCTCGCCGAAGGTGGAGAGCAGCAGCTAGGGATGCGGGTTCGGATCTCGGGTGAACAGCGGTGGAGGTGCAGTGGCTGGCCGCCGGAGTGTGGCCGGGGCTCGCCTGGGATGGGCTCGGCCGGATCTCGGCTGCAGGGGAAGTCGGGGGGCAGTAGGTGGCTGACAGGGAGGAAGAGCGGGGCCGCCGGTGAAGGGAGGAGCACAGCCGGATGAACAGGAACTGTGGGGGCATGAACAGTGTTCCCCCCCTCCCTTATCAAATTTAAATTCAAAAGAAAGAAGAAAGAAAAAACAATAAAGAAGAAGAAGAAGAAGAAGAAGAAGAAGAAGGAAGAGAAGAAGAAAGGAAGAAGGAGAAGAAGAATTTACATACGTAGGAGAGAGGGGATGGAGGCTTGAGGAGGGTGGGGTTTCCTAGGTTTTCTAGGGATTAGGGTTGATGTGACTTTAAATAGTAAAAGGGTGAGAGGGTGTGTGAATCTAATGGTGAGGATGGACCCATAGAATGAGTGGTCCAGATTTGTCAAGAGGGAAATTAATTCATGTAGGAATGAGGGTGAGGGGCTAGTTAAATAATATTAGGTTCCCTCATTGCTTAAACAATTGGGTGTTGACATAAAAATGCAAATTTGCAATTTAGCCCCCTTAAATTTGGGTATTTGCACAAACGCATGAAATAACAAAAATTTGGCGGGCGATTCGGTGTCCGGTGTTATGTAGGGTCAGGGGGCGCTGTAAGATCGGTATTGGCTCAATTAGCAGGGCACTGGAATTAAATTGGAATTTCATAATCAGTTAAAATAGTATCCTCAATTTAATTGGAAATAAAATGCAAGTTGTGTTCGAAAATTAATTAGGAGTACATGGGGCCAAAATCAGGTCGGGTCATCAATACCAATAATGAAGAAGACTTAGAACAGAATATTACCCTAATTTGGGCCGCACGAAAAATAGGTCAAGATTGTCTCAATTTTTTGATTGGAACACACAACGATACAAAATAGGAATTTATTAAATAGCGTCCGCGATGGTTTTTGTGCGGCTAAAAATAATGTACAGAGAGCATAATCATGAGTTGCAAAAATAGTAGGATGGAAGGCGGGCATGTCTAGGGCAAGATTGTGGAATTTGTTGTAAGACAAAAGCTAGGGTAGCGCTCCAAATATCGAAGCAAAGACAATGCGCAATAATTAAATAAAATACGGTAATTAATTACAATCTCCAATAATTAAATTCTAGATAAAATAATTAACCTCAAAATTCCATAATTTCGACAGGTGTTCGTCTACTGGCTTCTAGGTCAATTCTGCTAGGCTAAAGAAAAATGAACACTGCATCTAATACTATATTTAATTACACATCACACATAATTATTTAAATTAATATACTATCATGCAATTACTAAATTGTAACTACAATAATATTAAATATTATAAAAAGTCAAAAATACCCCTATTTTCGGAACGTGGTAGTGACAGATAAGGACACCTTTTCCCTTTTTCAAGACGGCTCGTCGCCCTCCAACTCATCTCGTGCTCTCGAGCAAACATTACAAGTAAATATGGTAGTGACGGATCCCTTCGAATCAGACGAACAAGAATCCGAACTATTCAAGAATGACGCTTGGGCTCAGCAAATGGATACACAGTGGGAATTCCGCTTCGAGCAGAGAGAACCTCCCACCAAAGATGAAGTTATCTAGATTAATGTTGGGGATGAACTTTTACCAAAGCCGATATTTGTCAGTAACAATCTTTCCCCAACTGAAAGGGAAGAAGTCATTCAACTGATAAGAGAATACATCGACGTCTTTGCGTAGAATTATGAGGATATGCTAGGACTTGATCCAAAGGTGGCTACTCATAAACTCAACATATTGCCCGATTCAAAGCAGCACCAACACCGGTTCCGCCCAGATATGATGGACGCCATTGAAGCTGAAGTCAAGAAGTTGATAGCCTGCGATTTCATCCGGGTGGAACAATATCCCGACTGGGTCACCAATGTTGTCCCAGTCATGAAGAAGAATGGGAAAGTACGAGTCTGCATCGATTACCGAGATCTGAATGCAGCCTGCCCCAAGGACGAGTTTCCTCTTCCCATCACAGACGTCATGATTGACAATACCTGCAGTTTCGAACGTATGTCTTTCATGGACGGATTCTCAGGATACAATCAAATCAAGATGCATCCAGAAGACGAGAAGCATACTGCCTTTCGGACACCACTGGGGGTATATTGCTATACGGTCATGCCCTTCGGGTTGAAGAACGCCGGAGCTACTTACCAACGGGCTATGAGTAACATATTCCACAAGCATTTACGCAAAACAGTAGAATGTTACGTAGACGATATAGCTGTCAAAAATTGCCTCAGGGTCAATCACATCCAAAACTTAAAGACGATATTTGAGCTGATGCGCCAACATCAACTCAAAATGAATCCTATAAAGTCCTTTTTGGGTGTATCTAGTGGCAAATTTCTGGGATTTGTCATTACCGCCAAAGGCATTCAAGTGGACCCTGATAAAGTCAAATCCATCTTAGAAATGTGACCACCCCGTAATCTGAGGGAACTCAGGGGATTTCAAGGTCGTCTGGCCTATATCCGGAGATTCATATCCAACCTCTCTGGAAGATGCCAGCCTTTTTCTCGCCTCATGAAGAAAGGTGTATCCTTTGTATGGGACGAAGCCTGTCAGCAAGCGTTCGAGGATATCAAGCGCTACCTCACTAGTCCGCCAGTTCTGGTGCCTCCCGTCGTAGGAAGACCATTCTTCCTGTACGTCCGAGCGATGGATCATTCCCTGGGAGCTCTTCTCGCACAGAAGAACGATGAGAGACATGAACAGGCTATCTACTAATTAAGTAGAATGATGATCGGAGCTGAGGACCGGTATAATCCGATGGAAAAAGAATGTTTGGCTCTGATGTTCGCTATCCAGAAGACGCGGCACTATGTCACCGGCCAGATTATTCAAATCATCTCCAAGATCAATCCTCTTCGGGTACTGATGAACAAGCCAAGTGTTCTTAACTCCCTACTCGCAACTTGGGCGATGTTATTGACACCATATGACATGGTATACGTCCCTCAGAAGTCCATCAAAGGCCAAGCATTGGCTGACTTCCTAGTTGTTCATCCGATCCCGGAGGCCTCCAAATTATACGAGGATATTCCCGACGAAGTTGCAGAATGTAGTTCCGCAATGAAATGTGACGCATGGCAACTGTTCTTCGACGGCGCCTCCAGGACTGGTCCCAAAGGAAACATGGTTTCAGGGGTAGGAATTGTCCTGGTTACTCCCGATAAACTCGTCATCTATCGAGCATACTCTCTTAACGAGCCCTGTTCCAACAATGTGGCGGAGTACAACGCTCTACTAATCGGGCTCCAAGTCGCTAAAGAGCTGGGGGTCGAATCTCTGGAAGCTTTTGGTGATTCTCTGCTTATCGTCAATCAAGTCAGGAGAATATATGAAGTCCGTAATCTATACCTCATCCCCTATCACCAAGCAACGGTCGAGATAGCCGTGACATTCAAGGGATTCTTCCTAGAGCATGTACCTCGATCTCAGAATCTGGAAGCCGATGCCCTAGCCAGTCTAGCTGCAGATTTAGCTACTCCTATAAGAAGGCAGAATTCGGTAATCCTTCTTAACAGAGATCTATTTTGCGTGAAGAACAACGCTCACATCGAACACAGTTATGCTTTGAACACCGATTCTCCTACGAGAGATTGGAGAAGTCCCTTTATAGATTTTGTGGCATACAGAATCTTGCCGGAGGACCCTAAAGAAGCAGCATCCGTCAAAAAATGATCATTACGCTTCTACTTCAATGCATCTTCACAATGCCTATATCGCCGGAACTACGACGGACTGCTATTGAGATGTCTCTCTAATGACGAAGCACAACAGATTATCCGTGAAACTCACGACGGCATATACGGGGCGCATCAACCCGGTCCTAAGCTACAGGATCGTATCAGAAGAATGGGCTATTACTGGCCCACTATGATCGCAGACGCAATCAAGTATGCCAATCGATGCAAGGCCTGTCAGGTCCATGCAGACTTCATACACCAGCCGTCTGAACATCTATATCCTACGGTTGCATCCTAGCCTTTCGAAGCATGGGGTATGGACATCATTGGTCCTATTCACCTGTCACTACCACATTTTAGGAAAAAGGGTATTTTAGTAATTTCCTATTTAAATAAATATTGTGCATGGTAAATAATTTTTGTTGTATTATTTAATTGTTGTTGGATGTTATTTAATTATTTTGGACTTATTTTAGTGGACCCAACTAGTGTAGTTTGGACCCATGGACCAACATGAATTAAATAGTTAGACTTGGCCCATTTAGAAAGCCCATGGTTAAGGAGATGGATTAAATTAATTAAATGATTAGACTAGAAGCTTCCTTCCTTAATTATTTCTTCATGAGAGGCCCCAAGGGGTACATTGGACATTTTACAATTGCTTGGGAGAGGGGCAAGGCCGGCGTATTAAAAGAGGGGGGGGGAATTTCTCTCTCCTCTCCTTCTCATTCCAAATCTAGATCTAGAATTTTCCACTCCCAAATTCCCTCCATTCCCATTCCAATTCCCTACCAAATTCATTCCAAATTCTTCCCAATTCACCATTAGAGAAGGAGGAAGAAAGGATCTAGAAGAAGGAAGCAAGGATCTACAAAGAGGAGCAAGGATCTATAATTTGGAAGCAAGTTCTTCTCAATTGGAGGTTTCATTGGGAATCCATCTCCCAATAGGTATAATTCAGATTTTTCCATTTAAATAGCTTCTAAATCTGAGATTTAATCATGTAAAATCAACCAATATGTATGTACTACCCATAGGACTTTGTTTTGTGTTCATAGGAGACCCATGGAGAAAGTTATGGTGCTTTTTGTGTTAATTTTGTTGGAATTCCGAATTTACATTTTGTTGTGTGTATCAATTGATCCTATAGATCAATTGGACATGAGCTTATGTGTTTGGGGCTAGTGTCATGTCCATAATTTGGTACATGTGGTTCGTATCCCAACTATTTGGTGATACGTGTCATTTTGGGGGTTTTCCCTCCGACATGGGGCTTTGAACAAATCGTATTTTGACACGGATACATAGATCTACTTTTGATACTTTGATTTATTCATAAATATTATTTGTGATTTGTTTGTATACTTCGGGGTACAATTGGTTGTGTGTTGGACTCGTGTCACATGCGTATCCTAGATCTAGTGGGATACGGTGTGATACTCTCCAATTGTGTGGATTTTTGAATAGATCTAATTATGTATGGTTTAAATTCTTCAATTATAATTAGTAAATATATATAGATATTATATATTTATTTTGTGTATTTATTGTAGTAATTATTGTAGCATAGATCTATATATTTTTGTGTTTGCTAATATGATGTACAAATATAATATGTAGCTTTCTTGCATGTAATTATATATGTACTTATGTTAATAGTATAAATTATATATAAATGTTTTATAAAATATATTTATGTGTTTAATTGTGTAATTATATTATTTATAATTATTATGTAATTATTTGTATATTAATGTATATATTTTAGTTGTGCTTCTAGCCATGTAAAATATGAACATTAATATGTGCATGTGTTGTAACTATTGGTATTTAATTATAAGTTTATATGTGCATATATATAAGTATATAATTATTTATTTATATATATGTATTATGATTATTATTGCATATATATATTTATATATATATATATTTCTGTGTTTTAGTGACAGTGGGTTTGTGACAGTTTGAAACTGTCAGCAAACTGTGACAGCAGCGGTTTTGTATATGGAGTTTCTGCGATGAATTTTCAGTGACAGTCAAGACTGTCACTATTAAACCTGTTTTTATTTTATCTTGTTTTGTTCACTATTTTCAGTGACGCTTTGACAGTTTTAAATTATATTTTATATATTATTATTGTATATATATATATGTGTATATATATGTGTTTTTTATAATATTTGTAATAATATATTATGTTATTTGTATACATATTGGTTTGTATATATATTATTTTAGGGTATATATTATTTGTATTAGTAGTATACTTTGTGTGAGTATGATTTGGGATCTAATTTTTATTCCTAAATTGTTGTATTTTATTTCTATATTATTTATATAGATTTCTTGTGAGGTTGACCTTGGTTTGACTTTAGTTGACTTTAGAGTTGGCCATAGTTGACTTTTGACTTAGAATTTATTTATTGACCTAGAAGTTGACTAGTTTGACTCGTTCTCTTTCCGGGACCTTGTTTTAATGTGGTATTCCATATCTAGGTCTTCGAGGCACCGAGTCAGACATCTGTGAGACTGTTCCTTGGATTTCAGGCGAGTACATTCTCTGATAGTTTCTCATTTATGATATCCTCTATGTTCGTTGTATCTAGTGTAGATTTACATGTTTCTCTCGACACTATGGTTACACGGATTGGTATATCCGGATCTCGTCATGAGATGTTATTCCTTGGTATATGGTGTATATGGTACAAGTATTGTTTCATTGGTTATCTTGTACATGTACAGACACCGATTCTCGGAGAGACTAGCTATCTTCTTGGGGAATCTAGTGCCATAGCATACCGTGGTTGGATCTATTATACCAGTTTAGGGGTGGAGAGTATTAGTATAGATATGTGATCAAATCCCTATTGAATAAAGTATTGGTAAGCGAATAGTGTTGATCATGCACCGCACGTATGATTAGCCAGGCCGCATTGTATCTTGCCCAAGCCGATCACATGTTAAGCTAGTACTCACACACTTAGTCATTAGTATTATTGTTTCATTGGCATATTGTTCATTATTGTATTTCTTTCCAGTATTTTCTTATTGTCTATATATCTCTTGTATCTATTTTGTGTATCTTGTTTATCCACAGCTATTTACTGTTACATAGTTTTTATCATGGATTAGAACTGCTATTAGAGATGTACTCTGCTCCTTTCCTGACTGGATATATTTTTCCAGATGACACTGAGGAGTACCCTACCTATTATGGACCCCAGGATGTTGTGGGTTTAGATTCGGAGACCCTGGCTCAAGAGGGACTTATCCCGACTGAGACAGTTGACCCTGGAGTGTAGCTTGTAGTATGATAGTATTCTTTTGTACTGGATTTGTCTCCAGCTTATTTTTGTTACTCTTCAGACTCATTGATGTATTATTTTAAACTCATGAGTTGATGACTATTCTATTCTTATCTGATTCGTGTTCATTCTATCTTAGTTCTATGATTGAGTACACTATCTTTTGGTGGTTCATTATATTAGATAGACTTTCTAGACAGCGTTCTACCGTCGATTCTGCGGCGTAGGCTGGGCGTTGTTTCCGACTAGTACCCTTACCCCGGGTGCGGGTCGTGACACATTTTTGGTGGTGGCCCATGCAGGTCTAGCTTCACAAGTATGTGATGTCGTGGTAGTGCGACAACTTAGTTGTACTACTGTGCGCCTGCAATAGGATATAGGATATAGGCTGAGATACTCAATCACATCTAGGAAAATTCTTTTGATTCAACTATTCTCCTTTGATATTGATACTTGATCTCTTAAACTGTCCTTTCCTTGATGTCTTACATCTTGTGCCATATTGATTCTTTCTTTCGCTTTGTCTCAGGATGCCGCCTAAGACTAGATCACATCAGGGGAGAGCAGCTTCTGAGAGGTCTGCGACATCCCGAGGGCCTGCACCAGTCACTTCTCCGGTGATTGGAGTGTCAGCTGCTTTCGGAGGTCCACCACCTACTCAAAGGACTGTGCCAGCTGTATCTGAGGGGCTTCCACCTCCACCTCCTGTGCCAGCAGAGGCGTCACAGATGTTTACACTGTTTTGTGAGATGCTCGAGGCACAGAGGGCTCAGTCAGAGGCACATCAGAGGCAGACCGACGTTCTACGGCAGGGCATCGAGAGTGCTCATCAGCTTGCTCGTGCTGTGGTTGAGAGAGGAGTTCCGATCCAGCAGCAGGTTGTTCCTTAAGTTGCTCAGCTTTGGCCAGGCAACATTCAGGACTTTAAGAAACTGGAGCCTAGGGTTTTCAAAGGGACGGAGGGCATCGTCTATGCTGATGATTGGCTCGAGGACATTGAGCGTCTTATAAGGGTGTCCCGTCTTTCTGAAGATCTGAAGGTTGAGGCGGTAGGACTTCAACTGTTCGACGTCGCTTGCACTTGGTTCAGGAATGAGCCGGTTCTAGTTGACGCAGGACAATCTTGGGAGGTATTCAAGGACCTTTTCAAGAAGAAGTTTTTCGCTCGGATAGACAGGCTTAACTTGGGGAGACAATTTGAGAGTCTCATTCAGGAAAGCATGTCTGTGGAGGAATACGCTGCGGAGTTCGGTAGGTTGAGCCGATTTGCAGAGTACTTGGTGAGGGAGCCGGAGGTTCGAGCTATTCGTTTCCGAGAGGGTCTAAACTGGGAGGTGAAGATTCTTATTCCGTCTTTTTATGAGACATACTCGGAGATACTTGTGGAGGCATGCAAGGTTGATCGGGATCTGGGTTTGAAGACCAAGAGAGACCGTAATTCTTTTCTGGGGGCCAACGGCAGTGCAGTATCTGCCAAACGTCCTCATTTCCAGTCCAGACCTTTCCAGCAGCCACAGCAGAACCAGACTCCAGCTAGAGCGCCTTTTCACCAGGCACCTCAGCAGCAGAGGCAGTTACAGCAGGCCCCATCCAACTTCTGCAAGAAGCCCGGCTACATCTGGAAAGTTTGCAGGAGGAGGCTAGGAGTTTGTTTGTATTGTGGTACTGAAGGGCATCAATCAAGGGAGTGTCCTCGTCGTGCAGTTCAGGGAGCAGCTCCAGCTCCGAGGACACAGACGAGACCACCTGCAGCACAGCCGAGGGGACCGCTTCCGACACAGCAGCAGCGTTTTGTCTAGCATCAACAGCAGGGAGGTGCTCGGCAGGGACGAGCGTTTGCTATGACCGTCGAAGAGGAGGAACCCACAGGAGATGTCATCGCAGGTTCTATTCTTCTTGATTCCATTCCAGCTTTAGCTTTGTTTGATAGTGGTGCTTCCCATAGTTTTGTATCTGTTTCTTTTGCTCTGAAGCATGGTTTGGTAGCTGAGTCTTTGCTTAGGACTTGCAAGATCATGACCGGGGGAGGCATTATCCTGGTTAATGATATTTACAAGGATCGAAGAGTTACTCTGGGAGGCCGGGAGTTGAGTGCGTGTCTACTTGTAATGCCACTTCCAAGCTATGACATTGTACTTGGGATGGATTGGTTGAGTAGGCACCGTGCTAGCATAGACTGTAGAGGAGGTAGAGTTTTGTTTGGTCCGCCAGGAGAGCCAGAGTTCGAGTTTACTAGAGGAGCTGCGGAGCAGGAAGAAGGCATTATTTGTGGAGCTATGGTAGAAGACAAGGAGTTGCCACATCCGTTGATAGCAGAATTCTTGCATGTGTTTCCTGAGGAATTGCCAGGATTGCCACCAGATCGAGATGTTGAATTTTCTATAGACTTGGTGCCAGGTGCAGAACCAATTTCACAGCATGTCTATAGAGTAAACAACAGCGAGCTGGTCGTGTTGAAGAAGCAGGTAGATGAATTGCAGGATAAGAGGTTTATCAGATCGAGTTCTTCACCATGGGGAGCCCCGGTATTGTTTATACCGAAGAAGGATGGATCGGTGGGCATGTGCATTGATTACAGGGCTTTGAATAATCTCACTATCAAGAATAAGTATCCTTTGCCACGGATTGATGATCTGTTTGATCAGTTGAGTGGTGCGAAGGTGTTTTCTAAGATAGATTTGAGATCAGGCTACCATCAAGTGAAGGTGAAGCCGGAGGACATACCGAAGACTGCTTTTAGAACTCGGTATGGTCAGTACGAGTTTATGGTGATGCCGTTTGGTTTGACTAATGCACCGGCGGTATTTATGAACTTGATAAACTAGGTGTTCCACCAGTACCTTGACAAGTTCGTAGTGGTGTTCATCGACGACATACTCATATACTCGAGGACACCGGAGAAGCATGAGGAGCATTTGAGGATTGTGTTGGATGTGCTGAGGAAGGAGAAGCTGTATGGGAAGTTGTCCAAATATGAGTTTTTCTTGGACAAAGTAGAATTCTTGGGGCATGTTGTGACTAGTGATGGTATTTCAGTGGATCCGAAGAAGATTTCAGCAGTGGAATCTTGGAAGACTCCGAGTTCAGTAGCAGAGATCAGGAGTTTCTTGGGATTGGCAGGCTATTACAGGAAGTTTGTGCAAGATTTTTCGAGGATTGCCGAGCCGATGACCAGACTCACAAGGAAGGATGTTGAGTTTGTTTGGACGGAGGATTGTCAGGTTGCTTTTGAGGAGTTGAAGAAGAGGTTGACGTCTGCTCCTATTTTGACGTTGCCATCAGGGTCCGGAAGTTTCACTATTTATAGTGATGCATCGGGGAAGGGTTTAGGTTGTGTTCTTCAGCAGCATGGGAAAGTGATTGCCTATGCATCCAGGCAGTTGCGTCCTCATGAAAAGAACTATCCTACCCATGATTTGGAGTTGGCAGCTGTCATATTCGCCCTGAAGTTGTGGAAACATTATTTGTACGGAGAGCGTGTGGAGATCTTCACAGACCACAAAAGCTTGAAGTACGTTTTCACACAGAAGGAGTTGAACATGAGGCAACGTCGGTGGTTGGAACTGATAAAGGATTTTGATATCTCTTTGCAATATCATCCTGGGAAAGCCAATGTAGTTGCCGATGCTTTGAGCAGGTATCCGGTAGCTATGTTCTTGACGCAGGATCGATATCTGTTGGAGGACTTGGAGAGCTTGGGCATTGAGGTGATTGTTCCTGGGTATGCTATGCAGATGTGGGAATTGCAGATACACTCAGATTTGATGGACAGGATCAAGGTAGCACAGTATGATGATGTATCTTTGAGGAGTATCAGAGCTCAGGTGAGAGCAGGATTGGAGGATGATTTCACTATTGCAGAGGATGGATCTTTGAGGCATGGAGTTAGATTGTGTGTGCCTAGTGGGGAGTTGCGCGAGGAGGTATTGCAGGAAGCGCATCGCTCTCAGTATTCCATGCATCCAGGTGCTAACAAGATGTATCGGGATATGCGAGAGAGTGTGTGGTGGTATGGCATGAAGAGGGAAGTGGCACAGTTTGTATCCAGATGCTTAGTGTGCCAGCAGGTGAAAGCCGAGAGGCAGAGGCCAGGAGGTTTACTTCAGCCATTACCCATTCTAGAGTGGAAGTGGGAACACATTACTATGGATTTTGTGTCCGGACTTCCACGATCTCCAGGAGGGAAAGACGCGATTTGGGTCATTGTTGATAGATTGACCAAGTCGGCCTACTTTTTGCCTTTCAAAGTGGGTTTGTCTACGGAGAAGCTGGCAGAGATGTATGTGAGGCAGATCGTTAGGATACACGGAGTTCCCGTCAGTATAGTCTCAGATCGAGATAGTCGTTTCACTTCTCATTTCTGGAGGAGTTTGCAGGAGAGTTTGGGCACTCAGCTCAAGTTCAGTACTACATATCATCCCCAGACAGATGGGCAGTCAGAGAGGACTATCCAGAATCTCGAGGATATGTTGCGCACTTGTGTACTAGATTTTGGGGGTTCTTGGGAGGACCATCTCCATTTGGTAGAGTTTGCTTACAACAACAGTTACCAGGCCAGTATAGAGATGTCACCTTTTGAAGCTTTATATGGTCGAAGGTGTCGTACTCCTTTGTCTTGGGACGATGTTGGAGAGAGAATTTTGCTTGGGCCAGAGATGGTTGTGGATGCAGCGGAGAAGGTTCATTTGATCAGAGACAGACTTCGAGTGGCACAGGACAGACAGCGGCATTGTGCCGATAGCCATCGGAGACCTTTGGAGTTTGAGGTATAGTTTAGATTTTGTTTGTGCTTGTTCTTGTTTATTATAGATTAAGTTCTTAAGATGGTGTTTTGTTCTAGGTGGGTGGTTTGGTGTTTCTGAGGATTTCTCCGACACGAGGCATGATTCGCTTCGGTGGAGGCGGAAAGCTTAGTCCGCGATTCATCGGACCTTTCACTATTCTAGAGAGGGTCGGTGCAGTTGCTTATAGACTAGACTTGCCACCTGCATTAGAGGGAGTGCACAACGTGTTTCATGTGTCGCAGTTGAGACGATACGTGGCAGATCCTAATCATGTATTGGATCATTCGGAGATAGAGGTGGGCCCTACTCTTAGCTATCCAGAGCAGCCAGTTGAGATTCTGGATCGGAGAGAGAAGGTGCTGAGGAACCAGACTATTCCTTTGGTGCACGTCGCATGGAGGCATCACTCTCCGGGGGAGTCTACATGGGAGAGAGAGGATGACATGCGAGAGCGTTATCCATATTTGTTTGTACCTTGAGGTATGTTATTTCTAGTTATGTTCTGTTCATTGTTATGTTCTGTTCATTAGTTAGTTGTGATTCTTTAGTTCTGTTTTGTATTTTTCTGGGGGTAGTTTTCGTCTTTGAATTTCGAGGACGAAATTATTTTAAGGAGGGTAGACTTGTCACTACCACATTTTAGGAAAAAGGGTATTTTAGTAATTTCCTATTTAAATAAATATTGTGCATGGTAAATAATTTTTGTTGTATTATTTAATTATTGTTAGATGTTATTTAATTATTTTGGACTTATTTTAGTGGACCCAACTAGTGTAGTTTGGACCCATGGACCAACATGAATTAAATAGTTAGACTTGGCCCATTTAGAAAGCCCATGGTTAAGGAGATGGATTAAATTAATTAAATGATTAGACTAGAAGCTTCCTTCCTTAATTATTTCTTCATGAGAGGCCCCAAGGGGTACATTGAACATTTTACAATTGCTTGGGAGAGGGGCAAGGCCGGCCTATTAAAAGAGGGGGGGAATTTCTCTCTCCTCTCATTCTCATTCCAAATATAGATCTAGAATTTTCCACTCCCAAATTCCCTCCATTCCCATTCCAATTCCCTACCAAATTCATTCTAAATTCTTCCCAATTCACCATTAGAGAAGGAGAAAGCAAGGATCTAGAAGAAGGAAGCAAGGATCTACAAAGAGGAGCAAGGATCTACAATTTGGAAGCAAGTTCTTCTCAATTGGAGGTTTCATTGGGAATCCATCTTCCAATAGGTATAATTCAGATTTTCCCATTTAAATTGCTTCTAAATCTGAGATTTAATCATGTAAAATCAACCTTTATGTATGTACTACCCATAGGACTTTGTTTAGTGTTCATAGGAGACCCATGGAGAAAGTTATGGTGCTTTTTGTGTTAATTTTGTTGGAATTCCGAATTTACATTTTGTTGTGTGTATCAATTGATCCTATAGATCAATTGGACATGAGCTTATGTGTTTGGGGCTAGTGTCGTGTCCATAATTTGGTACATGTGGTTCGTATCCCAACTATTTGGTGATACGTGTCATTTTGGGGGTTTTTCCTCCGACACGAGACTTTGAACATATCGTATTTTGACACGGACACATAGATCTACTTTTGACACTTTGATTTATTCATAAATATTATTTGTGATTTGTTTGTATCCTTCGGGGTGCAACTGGTTGTGTGTTGGACTCGTGTCACATGCGTATCCTAGATCTAGTTGGATACGGTGTGATACTCTCCAATTGTGTGGATTTTTGAATAGATCTAATTATGTATGGTTTAAATTCTTCAATTATAATTAGTAAATATATATAGATATTATATATTTATTTTGTGTATTTATTATAGTAATTATTGTAGCATAGATCTATATATTTTTGTGTGTGCTAATATGATGTACAAATATAATATGTAGCTTTCTTGTATGTAATTATATATGTACTTATGTTAATAGTATAAATTATACATAAATATTTTATAAAATATGTTTATGTGTTTAATTGTGTAATTATATTATTTATAATTATTATATAATTATTTGTATATTGATGTATATATTTTAGGTGTGCTTCTAGCCATGTAAAATATGAACATTAATATGTGCATGTGTTGTAACTATTGGTATTTAATTATAAGTTTATATGTGCATATATATAAGTATATAATTATTTATTTATATATATGTATTGTGATTATTATTGAATATGTATATTTATATATATATTTATTTCTGTGTTTTAGTGACAGTGGGTTTGTGACAGTTTGAAACTGTCAGCAAACTGTGACAGCAGCGGTTTTGTATATGGAGTTTCTGCGACGAATTTTCAGTGACAGTCAAAACTGTCACTATTAAACCTGTTTTTATTTTATCTTGTTTTATTCACTGTTTTCAGTGACGCTTTGACAGTTTTAAATTATATTTTATATATTATTATTGTATATATATATGTGTATATATATGTGTTTTGTATAATATTTGTAATAATATATTATGTTATTTGTATACATATTGGTTTGTATATATATTATTTTAGGGTATATATTATTTGTATTAGTAGTATACTTTGTGTGAGTATGATTTGGGATCTAATTTTTATTCCTAAATTGTTGTATTTTATTTCTATATTATTTATATAGATTTTTTGTGAGGTTGACCTTGGTTTGACTTTAGTTGACTTTAGAGTTGACCATAGTTGACTTTTGACTTAGAATTTATTTATTGACCTAGGAGTTGACTAGTTTGACTTGTTCTCTTTCCGGGACCTTGTTTTAATGTGGTATTCCATATCTAGGTCTTCGAGGCACCGAGTCAGACATCTGTGAGACTGTTCCTTGGATTTCAGGCGAGTACATTCTCTGATAGTTTCTCATTTATGATATCCTCTATGTTCGTTGTATCTAGTGTAGATTTACATGTTTCTCTCGACACTATGGTTACACGGATTGGTATATCCGAATCTCGTCATGAGATGTTATTCCTTGGTATATGGTGTATATGGTGCAAGTATTGTTTCATTGGTTATCTTGTACATGTACAGACACCGATTCTCGGGGAGACTAGCTATCTTCTTGGGGAATCTAGTGCCATAGCATACCGTGGTTGGATCTATTATACCAGTTGGGGGTGGAAAGTATTAGTATAGATATATGATCAAATCCCTATTGAATAAAGTATTGGTAAGCGAATAGTGTTGATCATGCACCGCACGTATGATTAGCCAGGCCGCATTGTATCTTGCCCAAGCCGATCACATGTTAAGCTAGTACTCACACACTTAGTCATTAGTATTATTGTTTCATTGGCATATTGTTCATTATTGTATTTCTTTCCAGTATTTTCTTATTGTCTATATATCTCTTGTATCTATTTTGTGCATCTTGTTTATCCACAGCTATTTACTGTTACATAGTTTTTATCATGGATTAGAACTGCTGTTAGAGATGTACTCTGCTCCTTTCCTGACTGGATATATTTTTCCAGATGACACTGAGGAGTACCCTACCTATTATGGACCCCAGGATGTTGTGGGTTTAGATTCGGAGACCCTAGCTCAAGAGGGACTTATCCCAACTGAGACAGTTGACCCTGGAGTGTAGCTTGTAGTATGATAGTATTCTTTTGTACTGGATTTGTCTCCAGCTTATTTTTGTTACTCTTCAGACTCATTGATGTATTATTTTAAACTCATGAGTTGATGACTATTCTATTCTTATCTGATTCGTGTTCATTCTATCTTAGTTCTGTGATTGAGTACACTATCTTTTGGTGGTTCATTATATTAGATAGACTTTCTAGACAGCGTTCTACCGCCGATTCTGCGGCGTAGGCTGGGCGTTGTTTCCGACTAGTACCCTTACCCAGGGTGCGGGTCGTGACATCACCCGTCTTCTTCCAGAGGTCACCAGTTCATACTGGCCATCACGGATTACTTCTCCAAATGGGCAGAGGTGATCCCTCTCGCTGAGGTAAAAACATCCAATGTGATTAGCTTCATCAAGCATCACGTCATTTATCGCTTTGGAATTCCCCGAAGGATAATCCATGACAATGGGCCTCAGTTCATCAGCCAAGCGTTTCATTGATTTTGCGATAAAAATCGGATATAAAATGTTGCCTCTACGGCGTATTATCCAGCTTCTAATGGTTTGGCGGAAGCCTTCAACAAAACCATTATCAAACTCTTGAAGAAGTTCGTCTCTTCGAACAAAAGCGACTGGAACGAGAAGCTGGGAGAATGTCTCTGGGCATACCGCACAACGGTCCGAGCACTAACAGGGTGCACCCCATTCTCACTGGTCTACGGTAGCGAAGCATTTCTTTTCATCGAAATCCAAATCTCGTCACTCAGGATAGCAGTCGCCAATGAGTTAACTCGGGAACAGATTGACCTTTTAAGGCTTCAAGAGCTAGAAGGATTAGACGAGAAACGCCTTCAAGCTTAACAGAGCATCGCGTTCTATCAAGCGCACATTTCCAGAGCTTTTAATCAAAAAGTAAAGGAAATAGTGTTCAAAGTTGGCGAGCTAGTCTTAGCTGTAAGAAGGCCAATGATTGTCACTCACAGAAGCAAGGGCAAATTTTAGCCCAAATAGGAAGGCCCCTACGTGATCCAGACAACGTTCTCAAACGGCGCTTACAGGTTAGCCCAACCTAATGGAGACCTACTAATGGCTCCTATCAATGGCAAATTCCTGAAAAGGTACTATGCTTAACCTCCTCTGCTCAAGTGGAATAAGGCGAAAATCTTATTATAACAAAACTACTTCCAAAATGAAACTAGTTGGGCCGTATTCTATCATGTCCGTATGACCTCTGAATAGATACTCCCTGCAAAAAAAAAGGGGGGTTTACCGAGAGACTATCACGTCCATACTACCTCTGATATTACTCTCACCCAAATCCATCATTTACATTCCGAAATGACGGGTCCACAAAGTCAGATGAAAAGCCTCTTTATTATTCCCCAAAAAAGAGCGGAAGTACATTGAAAAGCAAAAGTACATCATGAAGGGGGAGCGGCCAAATCGCGAATCTGCTGTGCCAGTCTGGCCATCTTCTCATTCCTGGAATCCAAGACATCAGCGCGGGCCCGCTCCAGCCGTGCCTCGTCATTAATCAAGAGGGATAGCTCGGCTCTAGCTCGAAGGAAACCAGCGCGGGCGACATCCTTCCTCGCTAAGTTCTGTTTGCTATGACCAGTCGGCCATTAACCACATCGAGACCTTCTGACGACTGAGAAGCCCATTCCCTTGCCTGAGCAAGCTTCGTCTCCAGTTTAAGGACCCTCGCTACATTCCCGTTATGCTCAGCCTTGCACTTCGTCTGAAGAGCAATAGCCTCCTCCAAGACGACTTTTCCTTCATCCATCTCCCGCTGATTTGTCTGGAGGATTTTATTCAGGTCTTCCACCTTTTCAACAAGTTGTGCAGTTAAGGAGTCGTGTCTAGCCTGGACCAGATCGTCAACACTGCCTTGGGATAGCTGCGAGTATTCGTTAATGGGTTGCTCCAAACCATTAACTACCTCCGCCAGGGCGTCAGCTAAACCAGTATCGCCAAGGTCCCTGATCGCCTCTATCGAAAATCGAGAGGACCTCTTCAGGCGCTCAAAGTTTATATTCTTCTCCAACACCATTGATATTAGCGTTTTCAAAGTATTGTAGAAGATACTGGTATACTGCTCGGTCAGCGTAGCTAGGACCGAATGCACGCTAGGAGTGGCTGCAATATTGTCGAACCTCACTCCAGAGGCAACCACAATCGACGTGGCCACAGTCCTCGTCTTAACAGGGGGTGCGACAAAAGAGGAAGCGCCAACACCAGACGAAGTAACCAGCATACTCGAAGGAGGCGTTGTCGCAATGACAGGGTCATCCTCTTAAGGTATCGAAGCCTCGTCGGCAGGTGAGCCGGCACCCGAAGATGCTTCCCCTTCAAAACCAGGCACCTCCGTATCAACGCTAGGACCTGACATGGAGCCGAAGGGCACATATACATTGCCCTCCCCGAAGAGGTCGTCCCCTGAGAAGAAGACAAGAGGAAGTTAATGTCCACACGATATTAATTTTCCTAAAGAAGAGGCACGAAAAGACGACAGTAATGCTAGGCAAGCTGTCATACCTGGAGACAAGGGCCTGCTAACTGACACTGGCAAATACTCTTCCAGGTCCTCGCCAAGATCCACTTGAGGCTCGTCAACTGGAATCTCGTTAGAAGTGCTGACGGGCACGGCAGGGGCCTCTCCCAATGCTGATCCGGACAAAGGTATATGGAATCATATAACCAGCATCGAAGGTGACTTCGTTCCACTACCTGAAGCAGTAGCAGCGGTAGCAGCCTCCAGCTGAAATTCTCCGACGCCACCGGCCGAAACTGTAGAAGGTTCCTCTCTAAAAGGCGAGGAACCCCCAATCAAAGAATCATCCCCGACATAGGGAGAAGCAGGCTCACTTCCAGGAGCCTCAATGCCAGGAATCTGGAGAGGACGAGTAACCATCCTTTTCGTCCTCTTATGAGGGGAAGCCTCCTTCAGAGCGGAAGCCCTTCGTTTCCCGAAGACTACCAACGCCGCTGCAGGTGGAGGTATTTCCCCCTCGGTACCGATACGAGAGGCTCATCCGGAGTAGCGGACTCGTCACCCTCGTCAAAAGAAATCGAGGGGACTTCGACCCTTCTCCCAGGCTTGGAAGAGGGTACCCTAAAGCTTCCACCCATATCAAAATCGCGATGGGAGGTGTTCATTGCCACATAGAACTGGGCATACAAATACAGGATGCGCAGCTCCGTGGAGGGTGTGACGAAGGGCACAGTAAAAATTGCCCCTATGCAGCCCATAATAAAATATTGCCATCCCCTCGCTCCATCGACGAGTCCACCTCTGGACCTGAAGCTGGTGACGGCATTCCCACATGCAACTGATCATACCCAAACTGCCTGGCAAATCGACTAGGCAGGTAGGGTTCGAAGAAGCAGTGATCTTCACTTCTGTACAGCAGGTGGGAAGGTCTAATACAGACCAACCAATTGAAGGCTTCAGGAGAAAGAGTGGTCTTATCTCTACTTGAGTCCTCAAGCCTAATCCCCGATTGGTGGCGATGAACAGAGGGGACACTGCAAAGGAGCTTCCAGCTGTGACCGCAATGCAGCACCCGCCGACAGTCTAAAACTGTGAGCACATTCCAAGAGGATTTCTTGTAATTCAGCAAGAAACTCCCCCCCAAGCTACTGCCGGAACCGAGAGACATCACCCGGGGTTATGGAAAATTAACCATCCCATCAAATACAGGTATGGTAATTCCACCCGGGGAAAGCTTTCACGCCGAGCTTCATCGGCGAGCAGCGCCTCAGTCATCGCCCTTAAGCCAGCTTGTATGCGGCACACCATAGCAGGGAGCAAGCCCAATCTCGCCCCAAACACCAGACGTACTGCAGGCCACAAGGTGTTATAGTGAATACGATCCGCAGATGCGATACCGGGTACCACCAGTCGGTACAGCCATATAGAGAGGAAGCCAGCCAGTTAAGCTTCCTTAGATAGAGCCCTGCGGCAATGCCTCAGATAGCTGTAGGCCTTAGTACCTACGGGATATCTTCCTATCCCTTCGACGAGGATCTGATCCGAAGCCCTAGCATCCTCCAGGAGATCGTCAACTTCCTGAGCAGTCAGCACGCTCAGAGGATTCACAGGCTCATCCTTGACTTCCAAGACTTTCTCCGGCTGAGCAGCCCTAGCCCGGTAAAAAAAGAGGTAGGACGTCCATTTACTGGTGTGAGCCAAATCTGAAGGCTCAGCATAGAAGGCGGTGTAAGCAAGGTAGTGGCACATCAGCTTCTGATACACTTCCACTACCCGAGGGTCTGAATCTCCGAACTCTCGGTTCGTGGGAGCATACTCTTCGTACGGAGTATCCCCATCGATAGTCTCGAGATCTCTGCCATCTCATGAAGGGCCAATCCCAACTCCCCCAGCGGAGTGGCGAAAGTCCCGGTGAGCGGAATGTATCGCTCCATCAGTGCCAAAAATAGGTTAGGGTTAGGAGGTAACCCAACGCTGGTGGCACTCACAGCTGCCAACAGACCAATGTTCTCCAACTCGATCCGAAAATGCTCCAGGGCCCAATCAACTAAGCGAGCCCATCGAAGATTTGTTGGGGTCATCCACCCATTGCATCGAGGATTCACCTTGGGGTATACTCCTCCGCGCCCCATGAAATTATTGCAAAAGGTCAGCAATTGTACCAGCTGGAACACCAAGCTGTCTTCACTCGGGACACTGCCCGGGTACAACCCCTGAACAATGTTACAGGACCGGAAGGGCGGCTGACAAATAGGCCAGATCCTTTCTGATAGAAGATCTTTTCCCCTACCGTGAAGATCGGGAGTCAGCGTCCACGACATCTTCCTGGGATGTGTAGCATGGAAGAATGCCGAGATGGGATAATCTCTCGGCATATTGGGCAGACTCAAGACCAACTTCCCTGCAGGGAAAACCCAGAGTTCTTTCTTTGGCTTCGTCTGGGACTGCTTATCAATCATGTCCCCAAAAAGAAAGGCCGGCTTTATATACTGGTCCCCGTCTACATACATCAAAGGCTCTCCATTAATCATGTTCAGCAGCGTTCGCTCGCCCTGAGCCGATATCAAGATTTCCTTTCCTTTGGGGTATTGGGGTCCAGAGATAGGAAATACCACATGGGAGAGATCCTCCAAATAGTTGGAGTGCAGCAGCCCGGCGGCAGAACCCATCACCTCGGCTAACGGAGACTCGCCCAAGTTAACTGCAAGGGTGCAAGAAAAACACGTCAGTTTTATACTAGATGTTACAAATATCGCAGCACATGCCAAGAGGCAACGGTCTGAGCTCTACGCCAAGACTGTACAAACTTGATCGTTTACGCCAAAATTGTCATCCAGAAGCGTAAAAATTCAAGCCGGCAGTATACTGTCTGTGCTTTACGCCAGACTACCAAGGTTCGAGCTATTACGCCAAAATTTTCATCCACAAGCGTAAAAGTTCAAAATTATACAGTATACACCAAGTTTTCGGCAGTCAAAGCTTTTTACGCTCAACTGCAAAAATCTGGAGTTTTTACGCTGACACATTAGAAATGTGGGCGTAAAAGATAAAACGTCTCCGTGCATCATCTTCCTCAAAGAGGCTATCAGCACAGAAGACGACCTAGCGCGGTCACGTTCAACGTGTGCGAAGGATTTTTTAGTCGTTCTCATTCGTCCCAAAAGCTCTACTTATCAGGCCGGGTGCACTACTCATCGGCGGGATGCTCAATTCAGAATGGGGTTCGCCCTGTCCAACTGGAGGCACTCCTGCTTGGGCAGAAGAACGAGAAGAGGAATCAATCTTCTTTCCCTTAGAGGAGGAGGATTGCTTAGAGGCCATTTCTGGAAACTTTGAAGACTCAGAGAAGACTCGGAGAAGAGCTCGAACAGTCGAAGGCTTTCTTTCGCAGAAGACGGATGAAAAAATTTTCTCTCAGAAAACTTGGGATATATATAGAGTTCGGATGGACTCCTCGGACCCTGAACCAAATCTCCTAATTAAATATTCGGTTATGATTGGGTCCTACGTCAGCCTATTATTCAGAGAAGATGAACAGTCAGCGAATTCGAAAAGTTTTTCGAGCAAAGCAGGTCAGCAGTTCTTATGCTAAGGAGCTTTCTACTCTCAACAGCAATAGATCTACGGTTTCACGCTCGCAAGCTATAAGTCTATGGTTTTATGCCCGGATGCCTTTGTGCTCAGTAGCTTTTATGCTCGAGAGGCCACAATCCTATGACTTCATGCCAGCAGATAACAAATCGATGATCTCACGCTCGGTGGCGCTTAGTTTACGCTCAGAAGCAACAGATCCGCGACTTCACGCTCGGAAAATTTTTCTTTTCAGAAGCTACAAATCTACAGTTTTATGCTAAGGAGCTTTCTACGCTCGACAGCTACGAATCTACGGCTTTACGTTCGACGGCTACAAGTCGGGTTTTACGCCCAGATGCCTTTGTGCTCAGTAGCTTTTATGCTCGAGAGGCTATAAACCTACGACTTCACGCTCAGGAACTACAAGTCTATGATTTTATGCTCGATGGTGTTTAGTTTATGCTCAGAAGCTGCAGACTAAATATTTCACGCTCCACGACTTCCCGCACATCTGAAGGATACGCCGGCCAGATCACGCATACATCTGAACGGTCCTCAAAAGCGGTCAATTACAAAGAGTTCACACAGAGGATACTCGTTCTTGACCTCAAGATATCCCAAGTACCCAAAGCATACAGAGTTCAACATTGAAAAACTACTCTTTTTCATGGGTCAATTCGAAGTTCATCCAGACTCCAGTCTGAATATTTTATCTATCAAGATGGCAACTCAGTTTGACAGCCATTTCTCGACCCTGTTCTAAGGGATTTTCGAGAAATTATTCTTGAAGATGATGTCTGAACAAAGAAATTATGTTCATCAGAAGCAGCAGTTCAGAATTCTATGCGGTTCTTCACTCCTAAAATAGCAGGACGGTTCGAACACTCGAATGCTAAAGCGGCTTTCTACGCATCTATAGTTATGCGTAAAAGACAGGACAGGTCCTAGCACTCTTTCTAAACAGAGTCGGCGTAAAGAATCAGACGTGTCGAGGCTACACATATTCAGACTTCACAGCAACGTATGGCAAGATGATCATATGCACGGAAGAAAGACGATTTTATTAAAAAGAAAGAATCATGATTACATATGAGGAAAATCCAATCTACAAGGGTTTTTCTTCATTTTCATGATTACATCTGAGGGAAACCCCATCTATAAAGGGCTTCCTCATCATCGTTCGAAGATCGCACCGAGAAGCTGTTCTGACAGGTTCTCACATTGGTGATGGTCTTCCTCTTCTTCCAAGAAGATGATCAGTGGCGGGAGGATACAAAACTGGGCATAGACCCATCCTCCATCAGAAGGAAAGCAGGGTAAATCTGCTGTCCTACAGACCACCGCCACTCAAGCCGGGACAGAGCTAGTCTGTCTGACTCACACCCCCGGAGGTAACCGGAGAAGGCGCCACTTGCAAGCGCCATGGTGGAATACGATTCTTCGTCTCTCCCAAAGAACCACCATACAAAGTTGCTGATTATCCCGAGCAAGGGAGGCTATGATATCCTTCCATGATCCATCGATTGCAGATGAGACTTGCTCGAAGACGCCGTCTTTTTCGGCCCCTTACATGCTGGAAGAACATGGTCTTCTTCTTCCTCAGATCGACCCGACGGACTCCGGCGGTCATCCTTGTGTGGCGAAAGGGATGCGGGAAGAACATGTTAAACTCCTCGGCCTTTTATAGGTGAGAGAGGTCACATCGGTCCCCAATAAATTTGCCATAAAGTCAGCATCGACCGTTTCAACGCTCCATTCAGAAATGTTTCTAGTTACGAGGAGCGGTTCATGCTTTATTCAAAGCGTTCCAAATTCTGAAAAAATTTGAAAGCTTTGAATGGGATCTTGTAGAAGCATGAAAAATATGCTGGATAGCTCTACGCAACATGGTGATGCAGGGCAGCGTAAGCAGGGGACCTCAAGGCCATCAAGAGTGCAACGGAGCATTTCTGCTGAGCACAACGTAAAATATGATGGGACCATTCGCGTAAATGCAGTATGTCCAGGCCGCTTCAGTGTAGACGGGGTGCTTCATCGCCTCCATGGCATAAAACTCATCCGCTTTCATAGCAGCGTTAAAGCGTACGAGGAACGCTTCGTCTTTCCCGAAATAAACCTGTCAAGTCACACAGTGAACCTGACATCTGACTCCTGACAAAAAGTGCTGCACGGCTACCCAGATGACGGTTGGAAAGATGGTAGACCACTCGGGACGCGCCCCACAGTATGATGGCGGATCTCTGCATTTAATACATAGGATTTGATTAAATATCACCGAACCGTCGTTTACTGACATCCCCTCAGCAGAGACTGCTTTTACGCATACAAGGGATACGCTGCCTTGTTTTACACAAGCAAACGTGAACTGTTTACGCTTCGTGGAAGACAAACAGACTGCCACGTCAAAAGCTGCTCTTCGTATAGGGCTCGAGGCACGTCTCTGCAACGAATGCTCAGAACGATGGCAGGCCTTCGGAACACGCCTCGGCAATTAATGATGATGACGGATCTCTGTATTTAATGCGAGAGATTTGATTATATCTCGAAGAGCCGTGATTTTGGCTAAAGACGTCCACATCACCTCGGCTTCTACGCCCATTCAGCTTCTATGCTCGTTCGGCTTCTATGCTCATTCGGCCTTCTGTGCTTATTCGGCTTCTATGCCATCAGGCTTCTACGCCTACTCGGCTTCTATGCTTACTTGGCTTCTACGCCATGGTGACAGATTTTGGCTTCTACGCTAACCTCTTCTACACGAGGGATACCTACCTACGTGGCTTCTACGTCGTGATCTTTGTAGCGATTATACGCGTTTTGTCCCTTAGTTGGACCCGCGTCACACGCTCATTCAAAAGGTCATCTATACGCAGGCTTTGGTTATTTTAACCGTTGTGTAAAAGGGTGCTGTACTTTCCACTACTCAATTTCCACACCGATTGAGTGGTCACTGTCACCAAAACTCTATAAATAGAGACCTCTATTAACAGAGGAACAGGTCGAGACTTTAAAAATCGAACAAGGTCGAAACTTTGAAAGAAGATTGAACCACGGGTCGAAACATTAGAGATTGAGGAGAGACCGAAGAGTCTTTGAGAGAGAGAGAGAAGCATCCAGAGCTCAGGCAAAGAGTAGCGATCGACGACATTGGCATCGTGCATCCATCCTCTTTCGCCACCTACGAAGCTGCTTTCCGTCTCCTACGGCACTTCTTCACCATCGTGTAGTCCAAGGGCTAAAGTGATCGACTGCAGATCAGACACCTATAGCAATCATCTACCCAGATTAAATAAATTGTACTCCTACATCCTCGTATAGGATCGAATTGTACAAGTTTGTTTGTAAACCAAAGAAAGCGGGTTTCGTGCAAACCTCGTATTATATATATTTCGTTCTTTCGTTTAAATACCACAAACATCAGTATACTAGCGACGTCTAGCGACATATTTGCGACGTCGTGGTATAGGTGTAGCGACATTTTGATACCTATTAGTGATGTATTTATACGTCACTAAACGTCGCTAAATTACTTTAAAAAAATATACAGATTGTTACATAATAGTTTATATAACAATATTCAGCCTATAGTTTATACAAATATATTCACAGTTTATAAAAATAGACCCCTACGGTGGAATATCACATATAAGCAAATTGTTAAACACTGATAAATTCAAATCTTTTGTCACTGTTGGCCAATGTTATAAAAATTCAAATATACATAAAATTCTGAAATAAATATCCGCATATCACTAAAAGAATATATACAAAAGACCCAAAAAGGGGCCAATATCACACAAATTCCCAAAAATGGCCAATATCACACTAACAACTATCTATCCAACCTAGGACTAATGCTGATCGGGAGAAGGAGATGGAAAACTGTCGTACAACTGGGATACGATATAGTCCAACTGGTCATGTGAAAGTGCCACCGAAGTCAAACTAGGAGGCAGTGTCGTCGGTGGAGTTGGTCTCGATGTCGGCGAACCAGGAGAACGTATCTGCTCCAATGCTAACAACCGATCATTGTATGAATCCATAACACCTATAATGTAAACTCTCTTACGCAAATTTTGGTATATATAGTTTAGTGTGACATTATAATTTATTTTGGAATAATTAGGGTTAGAAAAATAGAGTTATTATACATACTTCAATTATGAAAACTTTGATGCACCTTACTATAGTTTCAATATCTGGAACACTATACTAGCCTTTGCTGACCAACAACTTTTACACTCTTAATCCAGACAGACCAATCTTCAATCTTTACTCTAGTGTCACTCTCAAACTCATACTTTTGTATTATATTTTTATCTACACAACATTCTTGACACTTATGCATCATAAAATCTCAAATTTTAATAAATATTATGTCTATGGATCTACAGAGATTGATAGCTGTAGTGTCTATGGATCTACAGAGATTCATGACTACCCTTTAGCAGATGTCGCTTTCGACTGGAAGTTAGGTTTGTTTATATATATGCATCCTACCAGCGTTCTTCAGAGCGTTAGTATTTATTTAGCAGAAGCCCTGTTCGGCGGGATGTTATGGCAGTTATGTATGCATACGTCTACCCATATGTACCAAAGTTGTCCTCAAATTATATTCACATAGATGGTTATCTTACCCTATTTATTTTGCACAATATTTACATTTTTGCATATACCATTTGTATCTTTTTATGTCCCACTAAGGACCTGGTCCCCTACCAAGTTTGCTGAGTTGGACACAAAGATCTTTTGCTGGATGGTTGATGAGTGCTCATTTTCTTACAGGAATTATAATTTCATGTATATGTATATGCTTTATTATGTTATTTATATCTGCTTAGTTTTGTATACCAATGCTATTTACTTCGAGTCTATTCGGAAAGTATTCGGAAAGTATGATTATTAGGCTATAGACTAGTAATTATATTTACCTTTTTTTTATTTCTGTCGTATAGATCGAGAGATAGATAGTTGATAGATATAGATAATTAGCTTGATCACAGGACCGTGGACAGCGTAAGTGCACTTCGTCGGGTTCATTAAATTGGAAAGTCCTACGGAGTCAAACCAGCTGGTCATTGCCACGTGTCTGGTTCTGCATATTTTGGGACTGGGACATGACATAGTTTTTGTTGTGGCTCATGCAGGTAAGAGCATATCGTTTTGATTACGTTACTGTACCGAACGAGCCTACAAGTTAAGATTAATGTTGAATAAGATCTCAATCCATAACTAATTTTAAAAACTCCTCTTGAATTTGCTTGTCGCCCTTGAACTTCATAATTGCATTCGTTTATTCCCCTCGATATCATTATAATTTTTTCTCATCTACTCCTATTTTGGAGAGATGGATGTTCGTGCGCGGAGATTACCTCCAAAAGCAGATCCTCGTCAAGGCAGAAGAAGGTATGCTTGATATAAAATTTTGAGAAGATGGTTACCCATAGTAGAGAAGATTGATAGGTTTTTCCTAGATGTTAGAGCTAGTATAGATTGGATGGCATAAGAATTAGACGTAGAAGTAGAGGCCTAAAACTAACCTTGCCCATTGCTTAAGGTAGCAGTAATTTGGAAGTATTAGAAATTAGAAAGATGGTTTGGTTCTAATAATCTGAAATACTTTATGGAAAACATAGCTAGATGCTAGGGAATAGTTGTAGCACATGGTGGTGATACAAGGAATGATATTATGACCTTAAAAAAATAGAACTTTATACGGCAGGCCATAGTGGTTAAATCTCTAGTTGCCTTATGACTGTCAGTATCAAACCTAGATCTTACTACCCCCTTAAATTATTGATGACTTTAGGGATGGACTAAATAGATAGGTAGATTGCTAGACCTAATAATTGAATAATTAGATAACTTGAGTACTATGGTATAGTTTTCAAAATCAAGTTAGATGTACTTGCCTTATTTTGTTTGCCACTGTTAATTGGACTCGTGAGTTTCACCATTGATAAATTTGGTATATAAGTTAGTATCTGTGATAGAGCAAATATATTGAAGGAAGAGAGTTTGATAGAGGTTATAGTCTTGAGTTAGATATAGTAAATTGCCTATAATAGATGGCAAGTTGTAACAAGATGGTACCAGTATAGTTTTGGTTGTGGGTATACATGAAATAAACTAGGAGAAACCTCAGGTTCAAGGTGAAGAAGGTAGAATGGTAAAAAGAAGAGATTCACGAGGAGTACCTGATCTTGAGTATTTTAAATTAAGAAAAGGATCTAGGAAGGACTGAAAATTTAATCACTCGGCAGTTGCCTAGAAGATCTATACTACGAAGCAGAAAGTACAAAGCCATGATTGGAAAAGCTTATAGTGGAAAATAAGATTAACATACTAGAAGGATATGAAGGATATGAATGTTTGTAGGAAGCAAATGATGAGGGAAAGATATTAAGGTCGTATAATCCAAGGAGAAGAATTTGTGATATAGATTTGAGGGATAATAATTTTAATATTTATGAATTATAATTCTTTTAAAATTTTGAGAATTTAGTACGAATATAAATTGTTGATCAGACTCAAAGTGATACAAATTTCAAGGAACTAAACATAGGTTCAGATAACATACTAACTCGTTGGTCATTCTGTAGAGGATTATCAAAAGACCCTTAGATTATAGATTTACATAAGGTTAGGGGAGTATAAATGGAAGGTAGAAGTCTTATATGAATGATAGCTGAATATTATTGGTTTACACATAAACTGCTTAGGGCTAGGGATTTAGATTTTTGACTAATAGGGTATGAGATTGCTGGACCTAATCTTTAGTAGTAGGTGATGATATGGGAACCTATTTCTAATTTACCCTAGTCGATGGATTTTTGGATTTTAGAATTCTTATTCTCATTATTGTATTGGTTATATTTTTATCTAGGGTATTTAGAATGATTGAAAAGATATATATAACATAATTTCTATATTTTTTTATTTTGTACTATGTATTTCAATAGAGGCTTATGTTGTATTTAATTATATGTATTTCTCTTTGGAATTGATTTGAGTTGAGCTTCTAAACTAAGTATGATTGACTGGTTAGATTGGACTTATTGTTGCTAAGAGCGATTATACGAAGTTAGGCTGGAGGATTACATTACGGATAATATAGGTGCATAGCGATGTACCCAAGAAAGAATGTCGAGATAGTAACCATTTTAGTTGTACAATAAGGGATTTAGATCCTATATAGTTGGCCTTGAGGATTTTATGCGTATAAGATTTTAGTGCCTAACCCATGCACTCATTCGAGAGTAAATGTATGACATTATTTCCTTTATAAATATTGGAAGATTTAAATTGAGATTGTGTTGCGACCTCCTTGACTAACGTAGGTTTATAGGTGGTAATTTTCTAGCTAATAATTAGCATAATAACAATGATATAGAAATACATGGATGGCAAAATAGGATTAGAGGATGAAATTCCTTAGATGATTAAACTGTATGTATATGACAGTTTAAGATTAAGGGAGTTGGTAGGGATAAGTACCAAGTTGTGTTTATATATTTAGAGATATAATGAGTTGTGGTTAGAGAGATTGATTTTGAATTTTGAGGACAAGTTTTTTCTAAGGTGGATAGATTGTCAACCCCATCGCCCAAATTTAGGAATATATAGTTTAGTGTTATATTATAATTTATTTTAGAATAATTAGTATTAGAAAAATGGAGTTATTATACATACTTTAATTATGATATCTTTGATGCACCTTACTATAGTTTCAATATTCGGAAAACTATACTAGCCCTTGCTGACCAACAACTTTCATACTCTTAATCTAGATAGACCAATCTTCAATTCTAACCCTAGTGTCACTCACAAACTTACAATTTTATATTCTATTTTTATCTACACAACATTCTCGACACTTATGCGTCATAAAATCTTAAGTTTCCGCCTAGTGACCGTAGCTTGGATTTCTGATACAGAATACTGACCAGATTCCTACAACCAAATGTCTGAAACTAACCTATATTGAGACTAACCTAACCTAATCCTTTGGATCACATCTATTTTTATATATTTTAGATGTTAATTTAATATATATGATATATTGAACCCTTTGAGCTTAATTGGACTCAACCTAGAGCCAACCCATAAACCCAACCATAAAAACCTAATTAAGTGGTCAAGTAGAACACCAAACACCCTCTCTAAACTCACAAAACACCAAACACAATAGTCCATACACCAAAACCTATTTTAGAAGAATAAATTCAGCATATAACCGCCATCTCCTTTCTGAAGGACCGTGAGGCATATCTAGAGGGGGTGAATAGAGTACAGCGGAATAATCTACCCAATTTAAGATTATCAGAATGAAGACAGTTGCTAACTAACAGTGTATATAGAGACAGTAAAGTAAAGCAGTAAATTAGAGAGAGAAAGCAAACACAAACACCAAGATGTATACTAGTTTTCCTCTGAGAGGACTAGTCCAGTCCCGAGAACTCAAGCTCAAAGTTTTATCCACTATATCACCAATAGTGAATCACAAGGTTTGATCCGAAGGCTTGCCACTTTTTTACACCACGAGTTTTGATTCGAAGTCTCGCAACTTGACAGCTTGAGAGAGAGAGAGAGAGAGAGAGAGAGTAACTGATAGAACAAAGCTCTTTAAAACTCTGAAGACTTCCAAACCGAGATCGCACGTGGCACTAGGAAGGCTAGGGAGTTGCTCTTTGAGATGGAAAAGTTAAGGCTTTATAGGTTTGATCACAATACGATAGAAGATTAAAGAATAGTTGAGTGAGTAAGAATGAAAGAATTTAATCCTATTTATATGGTATAGGCAAACAGTATTCGGCCATAATTCGGATAGGGTTTAATTCAATTTTTTAACCGTTGAGCCAAGAAATCAGGAGATAATTAAACTGGTTGATTTCATACCAAAAGGGTAACCGAGTTCGGTTCGAGTTCGGCACGAGTTCGGCCAGAGTTCGGTCTCTTAGTATGGTAGACTTTGTTAAAGAATATGGCCTAATTTGGTGGATAGGTTCTTTGGTTCATTTGAGTGGACTTGTTATCTGGGTATAGGTATTTAGGATTTGCCAGTGCGACTCAGCTTACATAAGTCCTAGACTCAAATAAATAAAAGATTATATTTGAATAGACGAAGTACAGACGACATGTAATAGAAGTATTAAGGCTTCAGTTCGCGATATATCATTGCATGGTTTAGTTAACTATCAAAATTAAGTTGACTGAGACGTGATGGGCCAACAATCTCTCCCATTTTGATAATTGACAAACTATGAAAGATACTGCAAGTCTTTGATATGCAAGGCTCCCCCGTAACTGCGGAGCAATTGATATGCTGAAGACAACGTCTGTAAAGTATCATCTTGTATGCTAGTATTATATATAACTTTCTCCCCGGTTGTCATTTGATTGAAATAGCATGCTCCCCCAAAATCAGTGAGATGACAAGAAAAATAAGAGAGTAAAGTGTATACCGGATAATATATAATGACAAAAGAAAAATTGCATTAAACTTTTATTCGTTAGAAAAAAAAATACAAAAGCAGACGTGTAGTGGAAACATCATAGTGGAACATCTAAAAGTAAACTTTTAAAACATTCAAATCCATTAAGTAACTAATTGTCATGATCATCATCTTCATCATCAGGTTCAACTATTTTGTTTGGAAGAAAGAAGCAATCAGCTGGATCCAAATGGCGCTAAACATAGGAGTGATCAATATGAAATCCTTGTTGATTCAGATTTCAGAGAATCAGAAAAGGTTCTGCTGGGTGCTTCGATAGAGTGTACTGGATGTCTATCAAAGTGTTCTCAAGAGCCTGAGTCTGAAGAGTTTGGCGATGATTAGTAGCACGATTGCGTATATCTTCTTGGTTGAAGCAATCACACAACAGATTTAAAATAAACTTTATGGTTTGCGATTGTTCATCAACAGGAGGGACGAAATCAACAAGATGAGTGTTGGAGTTTGATGATGAATTATAAAGTAGAACCATAGTTGGCTCAATTCTCTAAATTCTATTGAGGTAAGAAGGTTCCTCAAGATTTGGACAAGTATCCAAAGGAATGTCGAAATAGCTGAAAATGGTTGGCAAGTACATGGCGTATAGTAGTGGATGCCCTTTCTTGCGACATTGAACCATTTAAAATAAGATGGTCTGGGGAACATTGAAGTTAATGCCGAAATGCAAGTGAAATAAGGCTGACATTTCTAGATAAGAGACATTATCAAAGTAAGTCTTCTTAGGTAGAAAAGTTAAAAATATAATATGATGCGTTTCAACGAAGTGACCATTCAAGTACCTAGCATAAAAATTTTTAGGTGGACATTCAAGAGGGTGACAAAGGATATTTATGAAAGAATCTAGAGTTAAGTCATGGTCGAATTGAACTTGCATAATATTGACTAAGGTTTGTCCATCAGCGGGAATGCGTAGGATTTCACCCAAGTCATTCGCATCGAATTCAATTGGAATGCCATGAACTCTAGATAAAATAGTGTCATGTTCATATGTTAAGTTAAAATAGAATATTTTAATAGCATTGGTGTAAATATTGGTACAGGTCGTAACAAATTCTTCAAGTTGAAGTTTTTGAAGAATAGGTAGATAGTCATTATGTTGGGAAGAAAAATCAATATGATGGCCAAAATAGATGTGTCTCTTAGAGAAGTCATTAAACCAATCATTTAAAATTTTGAGGCTTCGAAAGGCAAAAACGTCGAATTCTCCTTTGTTCAACATAATGGGACAGAAAAGAGAGTCAGAAAATAAATATATTTTTCTTTTAGGGGCCATTGGGAGAGGATATAGAAGGAAAAGCTAAGATTATATGTGCATGAACGATAGTTTTCGTTGTATATAGAGTAGCAGAAACCTAAATTAGGAAGAGAATTAAATGACATAGCATATTCTGGAATTAAACTAACTAAGTTTGGTTTGAGCTCGGCCCGAGTTCGGTCTGAATTCTGTTGAAATTTATTTTCATAATCTTAATGTAACTTTAATCGATGTTATGCCTTTCTTGACTTGATATAAATACAGAATAATAATGCTAAACTTAAATCATACGTTTTCAAGAGTTTAAATCATCTCGAAGTAGCTATAGGAGTCGGATCCCAGCTAGCGGTGGACCGAAGACACATAAATATCGTGTCGCTTAAGGTCATTTACACCTTTTTGACAGAATGGCCCTTTCGGCTTATTTCCAAAATTTTAAAACTTTTTGGAAAGTGTGACAAAAAATTTATAAAGCATCATATGATTCATATATTTTATTAGAATCCAAAAGACCTAATTCTCGACGGATAAAATTGAATCGATCTTCAGCTAAAGGTTTAGTAAAGATGTCCGCTAATTGATGTTCCATGTCCATATACTCTAAATAAATATCTCCGTGTAATTGATGAACCCTTAGAAAATGATGTCTGATTTTTATGTGCTTAGTACGTGAGTGGCATACTGGATTTTTGGTGAGATTAATGGCGCTAGTGTTATCACAAAAATAGGAATGTTCTTATAGTGCAGATTGAAGTCTTCTAGGGTTTGCTTCAACCACAAAAGTTGAGAACAACAACGTTCTGCGGCGATATACTCTGCCTCAGTTGTTGATAATGTAACAAAATTTTATTTTTTGCTAAACCAGGAGACTAGAGACTTTACTAGAAAATGACACGTGCCGCTGGTACTTTTTCGATCGACTTCGCATCCAGCAAAATCAGCATCCGAGTAACCAGCAAGGTCAAAGGACGTAGTTTTGGGATATCATAAGCCTGCCGACAAAGTCCCTTTAAGGTATCTAAAGATACATTTAACTGTGCACAAATGTGATTCCTTAGAATTAGCCTGATATCTAGCACAAAAGCATACAACAAACATAATGTCTGGACGACTAGCGGTTAGATATAACAAACTACCAATCATACCTCGATACTTACGTATGTCTATAGGTTTACTGCTTTCATCAAGGTCAAGTTTAGTGGATGTTGCCATTGGAGTTCCGAAAGGCTTTGCATTGTCCATGTCAAACTTTTTGAGCAAATCCTTCGTGTACTTAGCCTGATGGATAAAGGTTCTTTGTGAATCTTGTTTGATTTGCAATCCTAGAAAGAAAGTCAGTTCTTCCATCGTACTCATCTTAAATTCACTCTGCATACACTTAACAAACTCGTTACATAGAATCTCATTAGTAGATCGAAATATGATATCATCAACATATATTTGTACTAATAATAAAGAATTAGCAGAAGATTTTATAAAAATGGTAGTATCAATTTTTTCTTTTGAAAAACTGTTTCCAAGTAGAAAGAGGCTAAGACGTTCATACCAAGCACGAGGGGCTTGTTTGAGTCCATAGAGAGCCTTTCATAACTTTAATACATGGTCAGGGTGTTTGAAATCTTCAAAACCAAGGGGTTGTTTAAGAAAATATCTTCTTTGATAACTCCATTTAGAACAGCACTTTTAACATCCATTTGAAAAAGTTTGAAGTTATAAAAACTAGCAAAAGCGCAAAGCATTCAGATAGATTCAAGTCTAGCAATAGGAGCATAGGTCTCATCGTAGTTGATACCTTCCTCTTGGTTATATCCTTGAGCTACGAGACGTGCTTTGTTACGTATAACAGAACCATCCTCATTTAGTTTATTTCAGAAAACTCATTTAGTACCAATGATCGGATAATCATTAGGTTTAGGAACAAGTTCCCAAACTTTATTGCATTCAAATTGGATGAGTTCCTCTTGCATAGCAGAAATCCAAAATTCATCAGCAAAAGCTTCATCAGTATTTTTAGGTTCCATTTGAGAAATAAAAGCAATATTTGTAATGATGTCTCTATTTGAGGAACGTGTATTTACACCTTTTGATACATCACCTATTACCAAGTCCTCAGGATGATCTGTGGAAAACTTTAGTCTCCTTGGCAGACTTTTTGGATGACTTGTACTGTTTGTATCTTCTGATGTCTTGTTGGTTGCGGGTTGACTACCTTCATTGTCGCTGTGGTTTAGTGCTTGAGTGTTGTGTTCATCAAATATAACATTGATTTATTCTTCAACAATCAATGAGGTTTTGTTGAATACTCTGAATCCTTTACTTTTGGCGGCATAACCTAGAAAAATATCTTCATCGTCCTTGTAGTCAAATTTTTTTAGATTATCTTTGGTATTGAGAATAAAATATTTGCACCCAGAAACTTTAAAGTAACTAAGTGTAGGGATTCTACTAATCCAAAGTTCATAGGAGATTTTCTTCGATATAGCTTGTCATGCCTCAGTCCAAAAAATACACGGGATCAGGCCACGTGGCAATAGCCAGCTGTCACATCTCTGAGGATATCCTAATTTAATGGATCCTAACAAAGAGTGCTACGCTGTCCTAAATACTAACATGTTCAATATCAATCAACAACATGTAATATAATCTCATCCACAATATAAACAACAAGAAGGTACTAGCATAAATGCTGGAAGATAAATGCCAGTCTCAAAATATCATAGTTCAACCAAGAATGTCTGGTGGAAACAAACCCACTACTATGACAAAATAAAAACACTGAATGACAGATAAAAAGAGTAATGACTAGGGCATCGACTGACTAGATAATGATGCTCCCAATCCTAGGCAGAATGCCTACCAACTGATCACGGAAACTCTGACGGTAGCACCTCTAGCTCCTTCGTGGTAGCGTACCTCGTCTCTTGTCCCGGGCCGTATACTGTAGGATAATATGCCTCGTCCAAATCTGGAAAGGTACCAGGTCCTCAGAGGGACGTAACAAGATACATAGAAATATGCCATAGATATATAAATACTGAATAAAATAAATAAAGGGGTGTGCTAGCCAATCTAAGTGAATACAATGTGAGGACAACTTTGGTATGTATGGGTAGGCATAGGCATAACGTCCAATACCCCGAAGAGCGTGGCAGCAGTACAGTATATCGTCCATATCGCTCCGAAGAATATGGCAGTAGTATAATATATCGTCCATATCGCTCCGAAGAACGTGGCATCAGTATAAAGGGAGTCATTGGATCCGTGGCTCCTCTGGATACTATGTATTCCAATGGGTGTATCCCATACCCCTACTAGTGTCCTCCCCGTCCAATGTAGATACACAAGTCGAATACTCGACATGTGTACCAGTATCTATATGCCAAGTCTCTACCAATGAATAACCCTGAGTTACG
This sequence comes from Iris macrosiphon, assembly GCA_036927795.1. Taxonomy (NCBI): domain Eukaryota; kingdom Viridiplantae; phylum Streptophyta; class Magnoliopsida; order Asparagales; family Iridaceae; genus Iris; species Iris macrosiphon. The sequence goes on from JAYESA010000007.1 coordinate 43,936,830, forward strand.
TACTAACCGTGATGCATGTCACGCGCACCGATAGCTAGTCGAATACGCAAACCCGTATCCCGATATGAATTTGTCACTGTGAAACGTGTAAGAGTGTCAGGTCTCAGAAGATACCAGAGTATCCTCGAACGGGGTGAGTCTACTAGTGACTAGGTCGAGTACACTAATCATCGACGCATCCATCGACCACACCCGAGGCAATCTCGGACGCGCACAGTTGTATAAAAGAAAACAACAAAATAACAATACAACATATGCATAATTTAAATTAAACAGTAAATATTATAAGGTATCTTGCCTGGGTCCTCAAGTTGTGAATGCCAATAGCCTGCTCCTACAGTATCTCCTGGCTGGTCTAGTGACCCTAAACATACAATATTATATAGCAATCCAGCATCAGACACTAAAGCAATACATAGAGACACAACGTTGCTCTTAGGTACTGACGCAAGGGTCACGGTTGGTCGAATATAGAGTCGCGTGTGTATGTAGCTAAGATGCACACGTGTCCTATCCTCAGTCACCGTGTATCTCATAAAAATAAGATACTAAAGTCATAGGTCACCAACTAATAACATTTAGTATAATTAATGGTCCTTATTACCCATATTAAGCATACTTGTCGATGTCCAGCTTTTATTGATGAATTATAAGTTTTTAGTAACAAGTCCTGCTATTAGGGCCTTTACTAGTTATTAATTACTAACTTATTAATCGTTAAGTAATCTGATTAAGCATGCGTATATTTACAATTTGGGATTTGAATTAACTACCTCGTGTCCATGAAATAACACGACACGACGACACAACGATACGCGACTATACGACGATATCATGGAGAAGCAGAGGATTTAGGTAGTTACCTCGATGTGGCTGACTGGAGGGGGCCTGTGCTCGTTGAGGGTGCATACTCCGACGAGGGAATGGCTCCGGTCGACGTCCAGCAAGGTAGCATCGACGGTGGCAACAACTACGGTAGGTGCAGCAGCGGCACCAACTGTCTTGGCAGCGACGATGCGGGCGGTGGGAGGTGGCTATCATGTCGCGTGGGAAGTGGTGCTCCGCCTGACAGGGGTGATCGGGGGTGTTGGAGGCGGTGACCGGGGGCCGGGGCAGTCGGCTAAGGGCTCGGGTTTAATAGAAGGTTTGGTGATGGTGAAGGAGATGGTGGTGATGGTGGACGGAGGTGCTGTGCCGGCGGCTGGGGTGGTGGTCCGGCGTTGAGGGGGTGAGCCGGTGGCTGGGGTGGCGGCCTGAGGTATTGACTGGCCGGAAGTAGGGGAGTGGGAAGCTCAGGTTGGATGAGGGGTCGGCTAGGATTTCTTTTGAAGGTGGTGGTGATAGGGATTTTAGGGTTTCAGGTGAAAGAAATATATATTTATATGGGTGATATAGTTTGTGGGATGGCCTTGAGGTTTGGGCCGGCCAGGTCTCATTGGGGTGGGGGCTGGTCCACATGAAAGGGAGTACGTGGCTTGGTTGGGTCCTGTTTAGGGTGAAATTTGCCTTGATTCAATTAAATTAATGCAGTGCGCTAGACGTTCTTTTATACGAATATCGCGTAGCTAAGATGAGACACAATAATGAGTATCTAAGGTTACACAATGGTCAAATGGGTAGTCTGGCATGTCTAAGATATGTTTGTGACATTGGGTTGAAGGTAACTGCTAGTGTGGCACTCCAATCTCGAAGCAACGGCAAGGTGTATTAAGACATATAATTGTCGCACATTAATTCTAATTGTATCCAAATTAATCCTAGTTTTTTTGATTTAATTCAAATTAAATCCTAAATTAGTCGAGGGAGTTTACAATCTACCCTCCTTAGAGCATTTCGTCCTCAAAATAACATATGTAGGGTAAGAACTACTGAATAAAATTAAAAGCTACTACATACCTATGCCTTCGAAGAGATGGGGATAGCGCTGTCGAATATCCTCCTCACGTTCCCAGGTCGACTAGCCTGGTGCATGATGCCTCCATGTGACACGAACTAGGGGGATAGTCTGACCTCGTAATACCTTCTCACTTCTGTCCAGAATCTTGACAGGCTCCTCTTGGTATGATAAGCTCGGGCCGACTGTGATCTCTAAATGGTCAAGCATATGACTCGGATCTGGCATGTACCTTCTTAGCTGAGACACATGGAAGATGTCATGCACTCCCTCCAAGGTCTGTGGCAAGGCTAATCTGTAAGAAACCTCTCTGATGCGTTCTAGCACATCGAATGGTCCTATGTACCTCGGACTCAGCTTTCCTCTGCCTCCAAATCTGATAGTCCCTCGAGTAGGTGAGATCTTTAGAAATACATGATCTCCAACCTAAAACTCTAGGGGTCGTCGATGTGCATTTGCCCAATGCTTTTGTCTGTCCTGTGCTACTCGTAGGTGCCCTTATATCTTCTTCACCTTCTCCACTGTACGAACAACTAACTCTGGCCCAAGAATCTGTCTCTCGCCTATATCGCTCCAACATACGGGGGAACGACACTTCCTTCCATACAATGCTTCATAGGGAGCCATCTGAATGCTTGCCTGATAGCTATTGTTATAGGAAAATTCGACCAAATATAAATGGTCCTCCCAAGATCCTCCGAAATCAAGCATGCACGCTCTTAACATGACTTCCAATGTTTGAATGGTGGCTCCGACTGGCCATCTAACTGTGGATGATACGATGTGCTAAACTTTAGGCGGGTACCGAGGCTCTCTTGCATACTCCGCCAAAAGTTAGATGTAAACCTCGTATCCCTGTCAGACACTATACTAACTGGCACTCCATGTAGTCGTACAATATCCCTCATGTACATATTGGCTAAGACCTCTGTGGATTGCCCAACTCTGAAGGGTAAGAAGTGAGCGGACTTGGTAAGTCTATCCACGATTAGCCATACTGCATTGCGACCACTAGGACTCCTCGGAAAGCCCATAACAAAGTCCATAGTGATATACTCCAATTTCTACTCCGGTATAGGGAGCGGTTGAAGCAATCCTGCAGATCTTTGATGCTCAACTTGACTTGCTGACACACCAGGCACTTTGCCACAAAACGAGCTCTTTCTCTCCCTTCATTCCATGCCACCAGTGGTACTGCCTTAAGTCTCTATACATCTTCGTGCCTCCCAGATGAATAGAGTAGGTTGAACTATGTACTTCTGACATCAACTCCTGCCGAATTCTCTATTTAGAACATAGAGACGATCTCCATATCTCAAGGTTTCGTCTTCGTGTATACATAATCCTGTCTGTATTCCATCCTCTGTCCTCTGTCGAAGACTCTGAAATCTGGCATCTGTCGACAAAGCATCCTTGATCCTCTCCACTAATGTCGATTGCAACTGAAAACTCGACAATTGTCTGTCTACTCCGGGCATAACGACCTCTATACCCATCTGCTCTAGATCTCTCAATAGATGTTGTTGGGTAGTCAAGAAGAATGCCATGGGTCTTCTGCTCAACGCGTCGGCTACCACGTTGGCCTTTCCGGGATGGTACTGTAGCTCAATCTCAAAGTCAGTCATCACCTCGAGCCAACGTCTCTGTCTCTGGTTCAGATCCTTCTGAGTGTAGACGTACTTTAGGCTTTTGTGACCAGTGAATATCTCTACTCTTTCTCCATATAGGTAGTGTCTTCAAAGCTTCAAAGCAAAGATCACTGCTGCAAGCTCCAAGTCGTGAGTGAGATAGTTCTTCTTATGGGTCCTCAACTGTCTAGAGGCGTAGGCTACAACCTTTCCATGCTGCATCAAGACACATCCTAATCCTTTCCCGGACGTATCGCTATAGATCACGAATCCTCCGGGTCCAGAAGGTATGGTCAAGATGGGTGATGTAGTCAAACGCTTCTTTAGCTCATCGAACGCTGTCTGACACTCCTCGGTCCAAGTGAACTCCTGCTCCTTACGGGTCAAGCTGATCATCGGCTCTGCAATCTTTGCGAAGTTCTCTACGAACCTCCGATAATATCCGACAAGTCCTAGGAAACTTCTTACCTCCGAGACATTGGTAGGGGTTGGCCATGTCTCTACTGATGAAATCTTCGCTGGATCTACTAAAATACCCTCTCCTGAGATGACGTATCCAAGAAAAGTGACACAATCTAGAAGAAACTCGCACTTGCTAAGTTTGGCATAAAGCCTCTCACTCCTCAGGGTCTCTAACACTAGTCTCAAGTGCTCCTCGTGCTCCTCGTAGCTCTTCAAATACACCAAGATGTCGTCGATGAAGACTACCATGAACCGGTCTAGGTATTGGTGGAAGACTCTGTTCAACAAGTTCATAAATACAGCAGGTACATTCGTCAGTCCAAAAGGCATCACTAAGAACTCGTAGTGACCATAACGTGTCTTGAATGCTGTCTTTTGAATGTCTTCTCTTCGCACCTTCACTTGATGATAATCCGATCTCAAGTCGATCTTTGTGAACACCACTGATCCTGTCAACTAGTCGAATAAATCATCAATCCACGGCAGGGGGTACTTGTTTTTTATGGTCAAAGCATTAAGGGCTCTGTAATCAATACACATGTGTACAGTTCCATCCTTCTTAGGTACAAACAACACTGGTGCTCCCCAGGGTGATGCACTAGGACGGATAAATCCCTTGCTCTGTAACTCCTCTAATTGTAGCTTCAGCTCATCTAGTTCCTTCTTTGCCAATCGGTATACATTAGAAGATACCGGTGCTGCTCCGGGTACTAGCTCAATAGTGAACTCCACGTCTTTATCTGGCGGTAAGCCTGGCAATTCTTCCGGGAAAACATCCTCGAATTTTACAACTATCGGTGGGGGTACCTTCTCCATAGCCATGTAAGTTCCAGCTGTCTGTCTTACTCCTTGCTTGATGGTCCCTCGCATGTATTCAAACTCCGGTTGATCTGGCGGTCTAAAAATGACGCTACCCTTCCGGCAATTCAGTACGACATTATACTGGCTTAACTAGTCCATGCCTAGCACGACGTCAAAGTATGGCATGGGTAATACCAAGAATCGTGCTCTCATCTCCCTACCACATATGACTACCGAGCACGTTCTAATAGTGCTGGTAACCAGCACGATACCTCCTCCGGTAAGAATTTTCCATCTCTTAGGTAAGGGGGAAGTCGCTACTCTATGCATTGCTACAAATCTACTAGATATAAATCATAGCGTAGCACCAGAATCAAACAATGCAGTCGCAGGTAATGATGCAACTAAAATAGTACCTGTGATAGCTTCCCCTTCTGTTTTCTCCTCAGTAGCTGCTAGTACAAAGGCCTGTCCGTGCCTCTATCCTCCGGCCTGCTGTCGGGCTCTTTCAAACTGTGCCTCCTATGGGGCCAAAGGTAGTCCCCTCTGAAATCCTCCGGGTGTTGGTGGACGCTGGCCTCCCGGTGGGGGTAGTATCCTTGGAACTGGTGCTGCTAGCCTCTGTCCGGTCTGCGGTGCTGCCTCTCTGCGTTGTGGGAAGTCTCGGACTTGGTGGTGGCTCGACCCATAAATCAGGCATGTCCTCAGTCTCTTCCGACAGTCCTTCTCAAAATATTCTCTCTAACCACAGTGGTAGAAAGTCGGAAGCTCGTTCTGCTGGTATGGTGTTATCCTCTGTTGCGTTTGTGCTCCGGGATGACGGATTAGCCCTCCTACTTGGGCTGGGCTCTGGCTGGTGTAGTCGTGCTGGAACGTCTTGCCCCTCTGCCGATGGCTTCCTGGACCCTCGCCTCGGCAAGAACCTCCTCATAAGAAATCCTCGCCTGTGTGGTGGTATACCTCTGTAGCTCGAAAGTGAAGCCATGATGGAATCTTCGGGCCTTCTCTAGATCGTTGGGTATCAGGACAGCACCGAATCTGCTAAGACGGCTAAACTCTGTGTCATATGCGTCAACAGTCATATTTTCCTGCTCTATATGTAGGAACTGGGAGTACAGGGCATTTCTGACTTTGGCTGAAAAATACTTCACATTGAAGTATTCTAAGAACTATTCCCAAGTCTGGTTCTTGCCTATACTGTGCTTAATAGAATCCCACCAGTGATGGGCGTTGCCTTTTAGTTGGGCCCTCACTACGGTCATCCAAATGTCTGGATATTGTTGTGAAGCCTCTAGTGGCATCTCCGTGTTGGCGACCCAATCGAAGATCTGCTCTACAGTCTCATTGCCCAAAAAAGTATCTGGTCCCATCTGTCGGAACCATAGTACAGTGCCACCTGTCTGGGCTGGTGGAGGTGCTGGTACTAGTGTTGTGACAGGTGTCCTCTCCAGAACGGCCATCAAACCCTGTCTCAATGTCTCGGTCTAATGCCACTATGCTTGCATCATAGTCTGGAAGAACTGAAGCATCTGTGGCTATCTATCTGACTGTGGCATCTGGGGTGGATAGGGTGGAGGTGGTGGTAATGGAACCTCTGGCTGTGCGGTAGGTATCTCCTCAGATATCGGCCTCTCGGTCTGCGGCATCGGTGTAGCTCCTGAAGTCTGGCCCTCAAAATGCTGTGTGGGGATCGTCTGGGAAGTCTGTCCCTCGTGCTGCTGTATAGGATCGCCCTGAGAGGTCTCGTGCCAATGTATCAGCGGGGCCTGTAATGGTGGTTGCCCTCCAGGTAGTCCTTGGGCTACCTCCTCTCTTTGGGTGGTGTTGGTTGGCATCACGGCACTGGGTGCTCCTCGTCCACTGTGCAAGTTCATCTTGCTGTAAGAGACAGGACTTCATTAAAAAGAGTACGGAATCAAGCAAACAGGATGCAGATATTTAGAATTAATACGAAGGAAGTTCAAAGACGTAATCAAAGTGGATGAGACCTAGTAATTTCTATCCTATTGCAGGCTCGCTGGGCATATTACCATACTATAAGCGAAAAAGTTGACCTGCATGGGCCACCACTAAAACTATGTCACGCCCAGTCCCAAAAATATACGGGATCAGGCCACGTGGCAATAGCCAGCTGTCATATCTCCGAGGATATCCCAATTTAATGGATCCTAACGAAGAGTGCTACGCTGTCCTAAATATTAACATGTCCCATATAAATGCTGGAAGATAAACGTTAGTCTCAAAATATCATAGTACAACCAAGAATGTTTGGTAGGGACAAACCCACTACTATGACGAAATAAAAATACTGAATGACAGATAAAAAGAGTAATGACTAGGGCATCGGCTGACTAGATAATGATGCTCCCAATCATAGGCAGAATACCTACCAACTGATCACGAAAACTCTGACGGTAGCACCTCTAGCTCCTCCGTGGTAGCGTACCTCGTCTTCTGTCCTGGGCCGTATACTGTAGGATAATATACCTCGTCCAAATCTGGAAAGGAACGTAACAAGATACATAAAAATATGCCATATATATATAAATATTGAATAAAATAAATAAAGGAGTGTGCTAACCAATCTAAGTGAATGCAATATGAGGACAACTTTGGTACGTATGGGTAGGCGTAGGCATAACGTCCAACACCCCGAAGAGCGTAGCAGCAGTGCAGTATATCGTCCATATCGCTCCGAAGAACGTGGCAGCAGTATAGTATATCGTCCATATCGCTCCGAAGAACGTGGCAGCAGTGTAAAGGGAGTCATTAGATTTGTGGCTCCTCTGGATACTACGGATTCCAATAGGTATATCCCATACGCCTACTAGTGTCCTCCCCACCCAATGTAGATACACAAGTCAAATACTCGACGTGCGTACCAGTATCTATATGCCAAGTCTCTACCAATGAATAACCCTGAGTTAAGTACTAACCGTGATGCATGTCACGCGTACCGATAGCTAGTCGAATACGCGAACCCGCATCCCAATATAAATTTGTTACTATGAAACGTGTAAGAGTGTCAGGTCTCAGAAGATACCAGAGTATCCTCCAACGGGGTGAGTCTACTAGTGACTAGGTCGAGTACACTAATCATCGATGCATCCGTCGATCACACCCGAGGCAATCTCGGATGCGCACAGTTGTATAAAATAAAACAACAAGATAACAATACAACATATGCATAATTTAAATTAAATAGTAAATATGGCAAGGTATCTCCTGGGTCCTCAAGCTGTGAATGCCAATAGCCTGCTCCTACAGTATCTCCTGGCTGGTCCAGTGACCCTAAACATACAATATGATATAGCAATCCAGCATCAGACACTAAAGAAATACATACAGACACTATATTGCTCTTAGGTACTGACGCAAGGGTCACGGTTGGTCGAATACAGAGTCGCGTGTGTATGTAGCTAAGATGCACACGTACCCTATCCTCAGTCACCGTATATCTCACGACAATAAGATACTAAAGTCATAGTTCACCAACTAATTACATTTAGTATAATTAATGGTCTTATTACCCATATTAAGCATACTTGTCGATATCTAGGTTTTATTGATGAATTACAAGTTTTTAATAACAAGTCCTGCTATTAGGGCCTTTACTAGTTATTAATTACTAACTTATTAATTATTAAGTAATCTGATTAAGCATGCACACATTTATAATTTGGGATTCGAATTAACTACCTCGTGTCCATGAAATGACATGACATGACGACACAACGATACGCGACTATACGACGATATCATGGAGAAGCGGAGGATTTAGGTGGTTACCTCGATGTGGCTGACTGGAGGGGGCCTATGCTCGTCAAGGGTGCGTACTCCGGCTAGGGAACGGCTCCGTTCGATGGCCAGCAAGGTAGCAGCGGCAGTGGCAGCAACTGCAGTAGGCGCAGCAGCGGCAGCAGCAGTCTTGGCAGCGGCGATACGGGCTGAGGGCGGTGCGGGGGTGGCTGTCAGGTCGCTTGGGAGGTAGTGCTCCGCCTGACAGGGGTGGTCGGGGTGCTGGAGGCGGTGACCGGGGGCCGGGGCAGTCGGCTAAGGGCTCGGGTTTAATGAAAGGTTTGGTGATGGTGAAGGAGATGGTGGCGATAGTGGATGGAGGTGTTGTGTCGGCGACTGGGGTGGTGGTCCGGCGTTGAGGGGATGAGTCGGTGGATGGGGTGGCGGCCTGAGGTGTTGACTGGTCATAAGTAGGGGAGGGGGAAGCTCGGGTTGGATGAGGGGTCGGCTAGGGTTTCTTTTGAAGGTCGTGGTGATAGGGATTTTAGGGTTTCAAGTGAAAGAAATATATATTTATATGGGTGATATAGTTTGTGGGCTGGTCTCGAGGTTTGGGTCGGCCAGGTCTCATTGGGGTGAGGGCTGGTCCACACGAAAGGGAGTACGTGGCTTGGATGGGTCCTGTTTAGGGTAAAATTTGCCTTGATTCAATTAAATTAATGTAGTGCGCTAGACGTTCTTTTATACGAATATCGCGTAGCTAAGATGAGACGCAATAACGAGTATCTAAGGTTACACAATGGTCAGATGGGTAGTCTGGCATGTCTAAGAGATGTTTGTGACATTGGGTTGAAGATAACTGCTAGTGTGGCGCTCCAACCTCGAAGCAACGACAAGGTGTATTAAGACATATAATTGTCGCACATTAATTCTAATTGTATCCAAATTAATCCTAGTCTCTCAATTTAATTCAAATTAAATTCTAAATTGGTCGAGGGGGTTTACATAGGTCGAATAAGCACCATATTCAAAATATGGCATGAAGTACTTACAGCTTCAGCCCAAAAGTAATTCGGAAGCTTATACTGATTTAACATAACTCTAGCCATATCGTCAAGAGTTCTATTCTTCCGCTCTATAATACCTTTTTGTTATGGAGTTCTAGGACAAAAAAATTTATGAGAAAAGATATTTTCATTATAAAATCTTTTAAAATCACTATTTTTGAATTTGCCTCCATGATCACTTCGGATACAAGTAATCTGAAACCATTTTCGTTTTGAACCTTTTTGCAAAAATTAACAAATTCAGAAAATGCCTCATTTTTTTTTGCGAGAAAATAAACCCATGTGTATCTAAAAAAATCATCAACAAAAATTTAAGCATAAAGCTTACCGCCAAGACTGGTGACTCTACTGGGTCTAAACAAGTCCATATGCACGAGTTGTAGAGGTCTAGAGGTACTTACAGAGTTGATTGATTTAAAAGAAGATTTAGTAGCTTTATTCTTTTTATAGTCAGCACATACCATATCTTTCTTGAAAGTAATCTCTGATAAGCCTCTTACGAGTTTTTTGTAGATAGTCTTATAATAGTTTCCATGTTTGAGTGTCCTAGATGCATATGTTATAGCCAGCTATCATATTTGTTGGCGTATAGATATTTTCTTGTATTGTCAGTATCTTTTACAAGATAGAAAATATATATATATTATCTTCCCTGATCCCTTCAAAGATAACCTTACTAGTGGATCTTTCATAAATAGAACATTTGTTTTTAATGAAGTTAATACCATAACCATGGTCAGCTAGATGACTGATGCTGAGTAGGTTATGTTTTAATTCCGTTACTAGACAAACGTATTTTATGACAGGATAGGGAGGAACACATATATTACCATTACCAATAATGTATCCTCTGAGGTTATTATCGAAGGAGACATAACCTTCTTTCTTCATCGATAGCTTTGCAAATAGGTTAGCATCACCAGTCATATATTATGAGCAATTACTATCGAGAATCTACTTGCTTCTAGCATGAGAGAGTTGGTCCACCTACAAAATAAGTTGTAGATGTAACCCTTGGTACCCATTTCTTTGAGGGTCCTGCTGTGTTAGTTTTGGTACCCATGCATACACATTCATACTACTAACTTCCTTGTTCTACAGAATCTAGATATATGTCCTTTCTTACCACAGTAGTAACATATAACTTAGTGATTGGTGCTTGTTGCAGCATGATAGATATGATTGTGTGAAGCAGTTCTTTGTGGTCTATGTAGATAAAATGCATGATTGTGTGGGACATTTCTTTGTAGTCTTCGTGGATATTTATAATAGAATGCATGATTATGTTTGGTTCTATGTGAATGATGTGTTTTGAATATATGTTTGCAAGAACTGTTATGCATGTAGGTAGGATCATAGCTTTGAGTGTTCTTTTGTTTGTTATGTGTCTCATGTTAGTTTAGGTGGAGGTTTGTTCAACCTGTTTACCCAATCTAATCTCTAACTTTTTAGAGGTAGCATATACTTCACCATATTTAGAAGTGAGAGAATCTATTCTACGTGTAGCAATGGAATACTTCTTCTTTTCAGATTCGATTTCTTTCTTAAGTTTAGAGTTCTCCTGAGATCTCTTGTCCAGACTGGCAAGTGCCTCGTGGAGGTTAAGCTTAAGTCTAGAATTCTCGTCTGACTCGTTAGAGGTATCCTTTACTTGACTTAGTAGAGATGTTAGTCTCTCTATTTCAGTTTGGCATTCTTGAACATCTTTCTTAGCATGCTTGTACTTATTTCTAAGTTTCCTAAAATCATCAAGCAGATCACTAAGAACATTACCTACTTCATAAAAAGTAAAATCATCATAAGAGTTGTTATCTTTTACTTGATGAGCTAACGCTATGAAGCATAGGTTTGCTGCTTCTCGAGGATTCTCTTCTTCGAATTCCTAGCTTCACTTTCGTGCAAAATACTAGTGTTTGCATATTTTCGTGATGATGTTCTTCTGGATCAGTAATTATGGCAATTTACTTTTTTTAGGGTTGGACAATCTTTCTTTATATGCCCTATTTTCTTACAGTCATAGCATATAGGCTCTTCAGCACTACTATCAGTAAGATCCTTCCTCTTTGATTTCTCAAACTTTAGAAATTTTTTAAAGTTTCTAGTGGTCAGTGCAACTTCCTCATCTTGAGACTCATTATCGGCAGAGTTATAGTTGGTGACCTTTTTGTGATGTGCCTTAAGAGCAATCTTCTTCTCCTTGGGAGTGGGTTCTATAAATTCCTTAAGATCTATCTCGTGAGTCATCAGCTTGCCCATGAGCGTCTCGAGGGTCATCGTGGTAAGATTATTCTCTTCTATGATTGCAGTGGCCTTAGAATTCTAATTCTTGGTGAGTCCCCTGAGTACCTTGCGAATCTTCTCATGATTGCTCTACTCCTTGCCAAGTAATAATAGAGGGTTGACGATGTCGTGAAATCTTGTGAATATTTGAGTGATCATCTCATTTTGTTTCATTTTGAATGATTCATACCCTTGTGTTAGATGACTTATTTTTTGATTCCTTCACTTGGGAGGTTCCTTCATGAGTGACCTCAAGAAGTTTCTATACTTCGTGCAAAGTTTTGCAAGTGGAGACCTTGTTAAATTTAATTCTATCTACAGCACAAAATAGAGCATTAATAGCTGTAACATCAAGACTAGCTTATTTTTTTCGGTGTCTGTGTACTTATCATGAAGCTTCTCTACAAGATTACCATCTATGATTATTCTAGGTGGTTTCTTGTATCCTTCTACTACTACAGCCCAAAGGTCAAAATCAAGTGACTTTAGGTAGAAGCTCATACATGTCTTCCAGTACATGTAGTTAGTACCATCAATTAAGGGCGGCTATTTATGGACTGGCCTTCACCATTGTTGGTGTGGATAGATCTAACATTTGCGATAAGTCTCTTAGGATATTAAGCCAAATATCAAGAAAACTAGCTCTGATACCAATTGAATGACCGTGAGACAACTCTAGAGGGGGGTGAATAGAGTGCAGCAAAATAATCTACCCAATTTAAGATTATCAGAAGAAGGAAGTTGCTAACTAACAGTGTATATAGAAACAGTTAAGTAAAGCACTAAAGTAGAGAGAGAAAGCAAACACAAACTCCAAGATATATACTAGTTTCCCTTTGAGAGGACTAGTCTAGTCCCGAGAACTCAAGCTCAGAGTTTTATCTACTATAATCCCCAATAGTGAATCACAAGCTTTGATCTGAAGGCTTGCTACTTATTTACACCACGAGGTTTGATTCAAAGTCTTGAAACTTCACATCTTGAGAGAGACAGATAGAGTAGTTGATGGAATAAAACTCTTTACAACTATGAAGACTTTTAGATTGAGATCACACTTGGCACTAGGAAGGCTATGGAGTTTCTTTTTGAGATAGAAAAGTTAAGGCTTTAGAGGTTTGCTCACAATAGGATAGAAGATTAAAGAATGGTTGAGTGAGTAAGAATGAAGAATTATAATCCTATTTATAGGGTGTAGGCAAACAGAATTCGGCCAGAATTTGGATGGGATTTAATTCAGATTTCCAACCGTTGGGCCAAGAAATCAGGAGCTAATAGAACTAATTTATTTTATACCAAAAGGGTAACCGAGTTCGGTCCGAGTTCGGCACGAGTTTGGCCTGAGTTCGGTCTCTTAGTATGATAGACTTTGTTAATGAATGTAGCCTGATTTGGTGGATAAGTTCTTTGGTTCATTTGAGTGGACTAGGTATCTGGGTATAGGTATTTAGGATTTGCCCGTGCGACTCAGCTTACATCAGTCCTAGACTCAAATAAATAAAAGTTTATATTTGAATAAACGAAATACAAATAACATATAATAGTAATGTTGAGGCTTCAGATCATGATATATCAATGCATGGTTTAGTTAACTATCAAAATCAAGTTGATTGAGACCGGATGGGCCAACACTTTTATCTCCCCAATCACACCAAAGTATGTAACCCTCAAACTTTTCCTCTCCCCAATAGCAAAAGTTATAACTCCAAACTCTTCCCTTCCCCACTAGGCTGTCCATAACCCCCCTCTCTTCACCTCCCCATTCAAACCACCTGAAGAATACTTCTTCCTAACTCTATTCCTCATATTTTATTTTCATAAAATATCTCTAAATTCCTTCTCCATCTTCCTCCACACCTCAATCTATCTAACCCTACCCAGGCTGAATCTGAATTCAACAACACCCCCACCAATCCGGCCCTATCTCCCTCCATAGTAAGTATCATTCTCAAAAATATTGTATAATTCTTTCTCTCCCTATCCTTATAACCTTCACTTCACAAACCTTCTATCAAAACTCACTCGATATTCCTCAAAACAACCCACCATCAGAGGTGTCCAGGCTAAATCCGAATTCAGTGTATCCTCTTCTCAAGCCACTCCACCACCTCCATAGCCTCCAAACTACCAGCACATAACCCAAATCTCCTTTTTCTACCCCCCTCCTTAATAATTTTCCTTTACAACTCAACACCTAAATTATCCTACAACTCCCCCAAACACCCCTATAAATCGAAGACACCCTGCTAAACCCGCCAGCAATAGCACCACTTTAACACCTTGTTGCCAAAACTTCCAGTACCAAAACCGCTTCAACAACCACCCTATCCTCATCCTCTACCTCTTCCATAATCTCTCTAAGTCCCATAGCACTAGGTAAAAAATTTTGAAGCCCCGGACAGCAGCTACGAGCCGAAGTATAAAAATCTGGACATATTTGTGCAAGCAGTGCAGGGTCCTCTTTTGCATTCCCATTTCACTTTGGTAAGAGCTCAAACTCCACCTAATAAACTCTCTCTAAATTTAATTCACATCCCTCTTAAATTTTACCAACTTTTTATTCATATTTTTTATGATATTACACCAAGAACACTTAATACTTCTAATGTCTAGACTTGAATATTATTTATGCACTTATGGTCCTATTCACTTTATCATATTCTAAAACCCAAGCAACCACTTGCAAAATATTATTTTTACTCCAACTATCACTAAATTTTAGAATATATTAATTTTTTTAGGGTAATATATATAAATAAATGCATGGTTGAGACATGATTAAATATTGTACAACTAGTAGTGCACTTTGCCTAGGTTTTGTGCTAGCTAGTTTTATTGTTTCTAAGCACTTTGTTAGAATGCAGAAGATGCCATGCTAGGGTTGTGCACAAGTTGTAGTAGTGTTTGCACACATGTTTCATGACAAATACAAGTTAGGAATGAGGAATATGCCATGATCTTATTATAATGTCAAATTTAACTTGTCATTGTATACTTGATATTTTGTAGTACAAAGATAGTTGTATATAGCTGGATGAATGAATATACTTGAGGAATAGAGTATGTGATTGTCTTTGATGACCCTAACTTTACCTATTGTTAATGCTCATCTATTCATATTTTAATAGGCAAAACGAAGCCCTAGGTTAGCTGACATAGTATGATACTTAGTGAATAACAAGGTTGATGATATGTTGTATATGAAAACCTAGTATGAGGACAGCTAGTACCTACATGAACCTTCATTATAACCATGTTTATGTTATAAACAAAATTGTATATTTAGAGAACTTGATGATTTTATGTGACTAGTAGGCTTGGTGTTTACACACTTTCTTGGTCATTGACTAGTGAACCATAGCCAACCTACTTAGTTAAAACCCATAATTAATTTAGATTCTAAAGAAATTATGGCATTGTGTAAGTTGTACCCTTGATTAATTAGGACCCTAATTGCCTAATAATTAATGACGTAGAGTAGTAATACTCTTGTGCATGCTTAGTGAACCGTGTCATAGTGACTAATGTGATATTACTACACACACACACACACACACACACACACACACACACATATATATATATATATATATATATATATATATATATATATATAGGCTCTTGGGATTGTCCAGACTTAGATGCCGGAACAAGTTATTTCCATTGTAGCTTGGAGTTCCAGGCAAGATACCTTGCCACCTTATTTTACTGTATAATTAAATTGTTTACATTATATGATTCTGCTCTAGATAATATAGTGTAAGTATGAGCGTCTGAGTATGACTCGGGTGCAGTCGACGAATGCGTCGATGAGTAGATAATGCATAAACTAAGACATAGTGATATTACCAAAGTTTTGGGAGATATTCTGATATTTCCCCAGGACCCTGACACGTCTTACTCACGACACAATCATGATTGGTGCATGTTATCGTATCCGACTGGCTATCAGTGCGTTCGACACGTATGTTGGTATAATACATAGTTTTGGCTTTAGAATAATTTACTGGAATGGTAGGTACGTGATGTTCATGTTGTGTATACGGCTTAGAAATATACATTAGATGGGCGCTCTTCGGAGCGTTGGTATTTATTTAGCAGAAGCTACATTCGATGGGATATTATGGCAGTTATCTATGCCTACGCCTTCCCATACGTACCAAAGTTATCCTCAAATTGCATTCACATAGATGGTTAGGTTACCCTATTTATTTTGTACAGTATGTTTATTTTGGCATGTACCATTTGTATCGTGTTACGTCCCACTGAGGACCTGGTCCCCTGCCAGGTTAG
>JAYESA010000007.1:44574197-44597311 GCA_036927795.1 Iris macrosiphon
GTGTTGAGGAACCAGACCATTCTCATCTGGTATGCTTGATAGCTAAGGAGGTCCATCACTCTTCGAGTGATCCAACACATGACTAGGATCTGCCATGTACCATCTCAACTATGACACATAAAATATGTTGTGCACTCCCTCCAATACAATTGGAAATTTTAGTCTGTAAGCAACTGCACCGACCCTCTCGAGAATAATGAAGGGTCAGATGAATCGTGGACTAAGCTTCCCGCCTCCACCGAAATGAATCATGCCTCGTGTCAGAGAAATCCTCAGAAACACCAAACCACCAACCTTGAACAAAACACAACCTTAAGAACATAATCTATAACAAATAACCAATATCAAGCACAAAACCAAAAATCTAAAACTTATACCTCAAACTCCAAAGGTCTCCGGTGGCTATCGGCCCAATGCCGCTGTCTGTCCTACGCCACCCGAAGTCTATCTCTGATCAGCTTGAACTTTTCCACTGCATCCACAACCATCTCTGGCCCTAGCAAACTCTCTCTCAAACATCGTCCCATGACAAGGGAGTACGACATCTCCGACCGTACATAGCCTCAAATGGTGACATCTCTATACTAGCCTCTTAGCTTTTGTTGTAAGCAAACTCTACCAAATGGAGATGGTCCTCCCAAGATCCCCTGAAATCTTGTACACAGGTGTGTAGTATATCCTCGAGAGTCTGAATGGTCCTCTCTGACTGCCCATCCATTTGGGGGTGATATGAAGTACTAAACTTGAGTTGGGTGCCCAAACTCGCCTACAAACTCCTCCAGAATTGAGAAGTAAAATGACTATCCCGATCTGAGACTATGCTGATCGGAACTCTATGTATCCTGACGATATGCCTCTCATACATCTCTGCCAGCTTCTCCGTAGAGAAACCCACCTTGAAGACAAAAAGTGGGCCGACTTGGTCAACCTGTCAACGATGACCCAAATCGCGTCTTTTCCTCCTGAGAACGTGGAAGTCATGACACAAAATCCATAGTAATGTGCTCCCACTTCCACTATGGAATAGATAATGGCTGAAGTAAACCATATGGCCTCTGCCTTTCGGCTTTCACTTGCTAGCACACTAAGCATCTGGATACAAACTGTGCCACTTTTCTCTTCATGCCATACCACCACACACTCTCTCGCATATCCTGATACATCTTATTGGAACCTGGATGCATGGAATACTGAAAGCGATGTACTTTCTATAACACCTCCTCACACAGCTCCCCATTAGACATACATAATCTAACACCATGCCGCAAAGAACCATCCTCAGCAATGGTAAAATCATCCTTCAATCATGCTCTCACTTGAGCTCTGATGCTCCTCAGAGATACATTCTTATACTGGGCTGTCTTGATCCTGTCCATCAACTCTGAGTGTATCTGCAACCTCCATATCTGCATAGCAAAACTAGGAACTATTATCTCAATGCCCAATCTCTCCAAGTCCTCCAACAAATACTGATCCTGCGTCAACAACATAGCTACCAGATACCTACTCAAGGCATCGACAACTACATTGGCTTTCTAGGATGATACTATAAAGATATGTGAAAATTCTTTATCAGTTTTAGCCATCGACGCTGTCTCATGTTCAACCCCTTCTAGATAAAAACGTACTTGAAGCTCTTGTGGTCTGTGAAGATCTCTACACGCTCTCCGTACAAATAGTGTTTCCACAACTTCAAGGCAAAGATGACTGCTGCCAACTCTAAATCGTAGGTAGGATAGTTTTTCTTATGAGGATGCAACTGCTTGGATGCATAGGCAATCACTTTCCTATTCTGCTGAAGAACACAACCCAGACCTTTTCCCGATGCATTACTATAAATAGTAAAACCTCCAAACCCTGATGGCAACGTCAAAATAAGAGTAGACGTCAACCTTGTCTTCAATTCCTTAAAAGCAACCTGGCAGTCCTCTGTCCAAACAAACTCTGCATCCTTCCTGGTGAGTCTAGTCATCGGCTCGACAATGCTTAAAAAATCTTGAACAAAATTTCTGTAGTAGCCTGTTAGACCCAAGAAACTTCTGATCTCTGCCACTGAACTCAGGGTCGTCCAAGATTCCACTACTGCGATCTTCTTCGAATTTACTGAAATTCTATCACCAGTCACAACATGTCCAAAGAACTCCACCTTGTCCAGGAAGAACTTGTTATGCCCTGATCTACCACAGGCTAATCGGCCGTCCCCACTAGACGAGAATCACCGTGCCAGTGCTCCCGTGGGACGATCGTTTCTACCCATCCGGGCGTGATGCTATACGAGCATGAGCTACGCCCGTGCAAGGCCGTGGTTCGTTGGCTGGCGGTAAGAGTTCTAAGCCACAGAGTCGCACAGATTATCCGAGTGCAGCAAAATTATGAACGCATAGGCGATCGGTAACAAGTTCACTGAGTTGACAATAGTGGAAGCATTGAATAACACAAGTTGAAGTAAAACTCTTTATTGATATAAACAAGTGTTACAGGCGACGCTTGGCCAAGATTACAATTCGCTCAGATCTCTCTCTCTGAAACAGTAAAAGCGTGCCAAGTGGCTACATTTGTGGAATGATATACATGCGATGTTCAGGCGATATTCTAACATTATGTCTTGTATATGTGCTTCAGTTTTGGATCGTAACACTCCAAGGCTTCAGAGTGAACTCTAGGTCTTGGCATGTACGAAGGAGGCATCCGCACCGAACAAGGTTCTCCCGCACCCTGCAAACAAACTGGTGGATTATCAGTATACAAATGCACTGGTGGGGAGGCTACTCGCCCGCTCGACAAATCCAAACACATAATATAGGTTCCGTGCACCAACTATTATATTGTCTTTCTAGTTGCCTTAGGATCAATTTTATGGCATAGATTGAATAGCCTAACTCGTGTGGCAGTGCACCGTACGATATAAGAGAAAATACGACTAGACTTACCAACTTACCGATTTGTCCTTCCATGTCCAAGGCAAACCAAGTTAATTCAAGTACGAGCAGATATAAATATTTTGGGAAAATAACATATATAAACACTGTGTTATGAACGAGACTATATTTTGGGTGCTCAGTTATTCTCGATGCGATGCAATAACTCGCACGCAGATAGCCGCTAAGCAAAGATGACTTATCTATATGAACAATAGGTCGCTGGCATAGCCATAAAGGACACTAGTCACTGGCGAGAATGGTATACAGCGAAAAGAATAATATGTGCTACAAACTATCTCGTCCACTATAATAGACTATACAATAGAGTTCCATCCGGATCGGATCGGTCCCAGTGCCCCGGTGACCGTCCGTGGAACAGAGATCCGAAGATCACCTTTTTCAAGTTGTCCACGATATGCAGGTCTCTAGGGTTATCCAAATTCACATCTTTAACAAGGCAATCCATAACACGAGTACAATCTTGATTCTTGATCTGAACGAGTATTGCTCCACGAGCTATGATACTTAATTTACTTGACATAATTCTCATTCAGATGTAGACTTGACATAATTTCTATTTCAAGGATTCAACTTGCCCTGATGCATCCCCCTGGTGCAGGGTCTGCCTTAGCGACCTAACGGTCCCGAATACTTGCAGGTTCACTTGTACAGAAAAAATATTTTATAGCCTCCTAGCTAACTAGAATGCATGCACGATACGGATAACTTTAGACATTTGTGGCACGAGTTCATAAATCGAGGTAACATTACAAGTTAACATGTCTAAGTCGGCAAGCTTGCGTTTGTAAGGAACTCAATCAATCACGTTGGCTCGGGCCCAAAGGTAAGCCGAGGGGTGAAACCATAAAGGACTTCCCGAGCGACATGATCTAGGATAGCATGTGAGGGTCTGAATATAAGTAATATTTCAATTCCATATTCTAACACAAGCAATACAAGTTGGAATTATTCCCTTAGCTAGGTGCGTTGTATTCTTATTAGCATGCAGGGGGTGATTCTCCTAGTCACTAGCATTATCGTTCCATATTTTAAGTGTACTGGCTAAGCAAAGACAAGTTCACCGTAGCCACCTATCTTAACGATGATTTGCCTCGGTTGAGTGATACGTCGAGCGAGACTCTGAAAGCCTAAGCCGAACTCCTGGAAAGACAAGTCTGGATATCATTTGCCTCAAACGAGTATTCTTGCCTGAGCAAAGCGGGTTGGGACGTTGCACTTTTGTCGTTTGAATCGGCAATCCGCTTGAGCAGAACGGGATATTACATCATACCCCACTCAAAAAAAATCTCGTCCTTGAGACTTACTGAGGGCAGGCAGTACTAACGCATTATGGAATCTATCCCAAGCATAGCAATTGGTACCACTAAATCCAATTGAACATAATCTCCTACTCGATTCTTATGTCGTATCGCGTGTATATTGAGTTAGTCTTATTTGCGCCTTAGCATAGGACATATTTCTTAATGCGGAGTACGTTTCAAGATCTTAATTAATGATCTAAGGCTAAGGCAAACCTATACAAGTCATTATACTTGTTTATTTGGATATTCACTTGCACTAGCATTGAGATCAGCATATCGCGAGTCTGGATCGTGCACATATTCGAAGTGCCCCTCAAATATATGTATGTCAACCAACTCAGCGATAGCGAAGTCTTAGCACTCGAGTTTCACATCTCCTTAGTCTTGGATCGTGCACACGTTCAAGGCATCCCTCAAACATATGCATTCAACCAAACTTAGAGATAGTAAAATCAGACAAGCTACTTGCAAAAATCTTAAGGGTTTGCACAGGTCAGCACAAAGGCCTTAGCATCATAATTTTATACAAGCAATCATATCATTCAAATGCGCTTTTTGAAAGTATTTAGACTCATTGTTGGAATATTCTATTTGGGATATTGAGAGAGAGTGTGCACATAACCTACGAACGAGCTTTTGAAACTGAGATAACCCAAAATAAAGTCCAAAGACGTATAGCCAGGCTCTGATACCAATTTGTCATGCTCCGATCTCCCGTAAGCTAATCGGCCATCCCTGCTAGGCGAGAATCACCGTGCCAGCGCTCCCGCAGGATGGTCGCTTCAACCCATCTGGGCGTGATACCGAACGAGCGTGAGCCGCGCCCGTGCAAGGCCATGGTTCATTGGCTGTCGGTAAGCGTTCTAAGCTACAGAGTCACACAGATTGTCCGAGTGCAGTGGAATTATGAACGCATAGGCGATCGGTAACAAGTTCACTGAGTCGACAATAGCGGAAGCATTGAATAACATAAGTTGAAGTAAAACTCTTTATTGATATAAACAAGTGTTTCAGGCGGCTCTTGGCCGAGATTACTATTCGCTCAGATCTCTCTCTCTGAAACAGTAAAAGCGTGCCAAGTGGCTATATTTGTGGAATGATATACAGGCGATGTTCAGGCGATGTTCCAATATTTTGTCTTGTATGTGTGCTTCAGTTTCGGATCATAATGCTCTAAGGCTCCAGAGTGAACTCTATGCCTTGGCACGCACGAAGGAGGCATCCGTACCGAACGAGGTTCTCCCGCACCCTGCAAACAACCTGGTGGATTATCAGTACATGAATGCACTGGTAAGGAGGCTACTCGCTCGCTCGATAAATCCAAACACTTAATATAGGTTCCGTGCACCAACTATTATGTTGTCTTTCTAGTTGCCTTATGATCAGTTTTATGGCGTAGATTGATTAGCCTAACTCATGTGGCAGTGCGCCGTGCGATATAAGAGGAAATACGACAAGACTTACCAACTTACCGATTTGTCCTTCCCTGTCCAAGGCAAACTAAGTTAATTCAAGCACGAGCAGATATAAATATTCAGGGATAATAACATATACAAACACTATGTTATGAACGAGACTATATTTTGGGTGCTCAGTTATTCTCGATGCGATACAATGACTCGCACGCGGATAGCCGTTAAGCGGAGATGACTTATCTATATGAACAATAGGTTGCTGGCATAGCCATAAAGGACACTAGTCACTGGCGATAATGGTATGCAGTGAAAAGAATAATGGGCACTACAAAACTATCTCGTCCACTACAATAGACTATACAATAGAGTTCCATCCGGATCGGATCGGTCCCAGTGCCCCGATGACCGTCCGTGGAACAGAGATCCGAAGATCACCTTTTTTAAGTTGTCCGTGACATGCAGGTCTCTAGGGTTATCCAAATTCACATCTTTAACAAGATAATCCATAATACGAGTATAATCTTGATTCTTGCTCTGAACGAGTATTGCTCCACGAGCTATGATACTTGATTTACTTGACCTGATTATCGTTCAGATGTAGACTTGACATGATTTCCATTTCAGTGATTCAACTTGCCCTAAAGCATACCCCTGGTGCGGGGTCTGCCTTAGCGACCTAACGGTCCCGGATACTTGCAGGTTCACTTGCACAGAAAAACTATTTGATAGTCTCCTGGCTAACTAGAATGCATGCACGATATGGATAACATTAGACATTTGTGGCATGAGTTCATAAATCAAGGCAACATTACAAGTTAATATGTCTAAGCACGCAAGCTTGCGTTTGTAAGAAACTCAAGCAATCATGTTGGCTTGGGTCCGAAGGTAAGCCGAGGGGTGAAACCATAAGGGACTTCCCGAGTGACATAATCTAGGGTAGCATACGAGGGTCTGAATATAAGCAATATTTTAATTCTATGTTCTAACACAAGCAATACAAGTTGGGATTATTCCCTTATCTAGATGCGTTGTATTCTTATTAGCATGCATGAGATAATTCACCTAGCGACTAGCATGTATCGTTCTATATTTTAAGTGTGCTAGCTAAGCAAAGACAAGTTCACCGTAGCCACCCATCTTAGCGATAATTTGCCTCGGTTGAGCGATACGTCGAGCGAGACTCTGAAAGCCTAAGCCAAACTCCTGGAAAGACAAGTCTGGATATCATTTGCCTCAAACGAGTATTCTGGCCTGAGCAAAGCGGGTCGGGACATTGCAATTTTGTCGTTTGAATCGGCAATCCGCTTGAGTGGAATGGGGTGTTACAGAACTCACACTTGGACAGCTTCCCATACAGCTTCTTCTTCCTCAGCACATCTAACAGAATCCGCAAATGCTCTTCGTGCTCCTCCGGTGTCTTCGAGTATATGAGTATGTCATCAATGAATACCACCACGAACTTGTCAAGGTACTGGTGGCACACCTTGTTCATCAAATTCATAAATACTATCGGGACATTAGTCAACCTAAACGGCATCACCATGAACTCATACTAGCCATACTGAGTCCTAAAAGCAGTCTTCAAAATTTCCTCCGACTTTACTTTCACCTGGTGGTAGCCTGATCTCAAGTCTATCTTAGAAAATACCTTGGCGCCACTCAACAAATCGAACAGGTCATCAATATGTGGCAATAAATATTTATTCTTGATAGTGAGATTATTCAATGCCCTATAATCGATGGACATGTGCACCTATCTATCCTTCTTCAGTACAAATAATACCAGGGCTCCTCATGGTGAAGAACTGGATCTGATAAACCCTTTATCCTATAAATCATTCACTTGCTTCTTTAGCTCGACCAGCTCACTGTTGTTCACTCCATAAACATATTATAAAATTGGTTCTGTACCTGGCACCAAGTCAATAGAGAATTCAATATCTCTATTTAGCAGAAATCCTGATAATTTCTCAGAAAATACATCCAAGATCTCTGCTATCAACGGATGCGGCAACTCCTTGTCTTCTACCATAGCTCCACAGATAATGCCTTCTCTCTGCTCTGCAGCTCCTCTAGCAAAATCAAACTCTGTCTCTCCTGGCAGGCTAAATAAAACTCTACCTCCTCTGCAATCTATACTTGTATAGTGTCTACTCAACCAATCTATCCCGAGTACAATATCGTAGCTCGGAAGTGGCATTACAAGTAGACACGCACTCAGCTCCCGGCCTTCCAGAGTAACTCTCCGATCCTTACAAATATTACTAACCAGGATAATACCTCCCCCGATAATTATCTTTTAAGTCCTAAGCAAAGGCTCAGCTACCAAATGATGCTTCAGAGCAAAAGAAACAGATACAAAACTATGGGATGCACCACAATCAAATAAAGTTAAAGCTGGAATGGAATCAAACGCTCGACCTCCTCGACCGTCATAGCAAACGATCATCCCTGATGTGCACCTCCCTGATGTTGGTGCTGGGCATAACGCTGGTGCTGGGTCAGAAGCGATGGTCCGCTCGTCTGTATTTCAGGTGGCCTTTACTGTGTCCACGGAAGCTGGAGCTACTCCCTGAACTGCACGACGAGGGTTGGAAGGATAATCTCTTAACTGATGCCACTTGGCACCCCAATACAGACAAATTCTTAACCTCTTCCTGCAAACTTTCCAAATATGGCCGAGCTTCTTACAGTAGTGACAGGAAGCTTGCTGTGACTGTCTCTATTACTACTGTGATGCCTGGTGAACCGGTGCCCTAGCTGGAGTTTGGTGCTGTTGCGGTTGGTGAAAAGGCCTGGACTAAAAATGAGGACGCTTAGCAGTCATTGCGCTGCTACTAGCCCCTAAAAAATAATTGCGATCTCTCTTGGGTTTCAAGCACTATCAGAATAAGTCAAATTAGCGACATCTAAAAATATCGCTAAATGGCCAAAAAATGTCGCTAAATAATTTTAGCGACGTATATAGCGACGTTTTAAAGTCGCCTTTAAGCTAGTCGCTGACCGAAAAAATATCATAAAATATCGCTATACCGACGTTTTCTAGCGACGTAAATGCGTCGCTATATTAGCAACGTTTAGCGACGCAACATTGCTAAATTAGCGACGTATTGTGTGTCGTTATGTATCACTAAGTTTTTTCTTTTTAGCGACGTTGTGTGACTCATTTAGCGACGTTATATTAACCTTGCGATACTGCCATGTTAGTAGATTTGCGACGGTCAGCGACATTTTTAGCGACATTTATAGCGACATGTATATCAACTTTTATAGCAACGTTTGTAGCGACATATATAAACGTCGCTAAACGTCGCTATAAACGAAGCTAAATATACAGTAAAAAATTAAAATAAATAAATATTGAATTGTTTTTAAACCATTCTTCCTGAAGTTTATGAATTCACAATTTGTACAAATGGACCCGGAGGAACCCTCTGTTGAATTTGCTGGATTCGCCGACCCCCTTCGGTTGAACACTCAACACTGGTAAATTAACATACATTTAATATTAATAATATAGTAAAATTTGAAAAAAATGAAATATTGAGATTACAAATTGAGTCAGGATAAAATCTTGTCGTAAAGAATACAACAAATATCTACACAACTAAGTCTGAAAGCCTCATCGTAAAGAATACAAGAAATAAAGTCTGAAAGCCTCAAAAATAAAAAAAATTCATAAATGACCAAATATTATAGGTCTGAAACACAAACAATCAATAAACTATCCTAACTAGGACTACTGCGGATCTGCAAGAGGATGACCACCGGCGTGCATTAGGGATAAGAATATATCATACTGCTACCGTAAAATTGATACCGATATCGATGGAGAAGGCAGTGACATCGGTGGAGTCTGTGTCGATGAAGGTGCAACAGGAGGGCGTATCTGCTCAAACTCTGCTAGTCGATGGTTGTATAAATCCATGGTAGATAACAGCCTTGTACTGCTATGAACCATTGAATCATGCATCATCGTAAGCCTCTCGTCCATGGACAGCTGTGATGCCTGCAGCTCCATCATGCTGCTCTCTCTGTCGATGCTCTAAGATCAACTATCATATCCCGGAGCTCCATGATGCTGCGCTCGAGCATATCAAATCGTGTGATAAGCGTCGCATCGTCCGCCTGCGGCTGGGACAGGGGCTGCTCCTCCATCCTTCGTAGTAACTCGTCACGAAGAGCCACAATCTGACAGTCAACGGTCTCCTGAACTTGGACCGACGACTGCGAAGGCTGTGGGGAATGCGCACTTACCGTGGAGGCCCTAGATGACTGCGTCACAATAAGGATGCCATAGGATCCCATACCGTAGTACGTACCCCTCTAGAGACCACCAGCGGCGGTCACCCATAACTCGTCCATCGACGGAGCTGGAGAGGGCTACGAGGAAGTACCAGCCTCTTCTGCTGTAGGTGCACTAGCAGTCGCCCGCTCACACAGCCTAAGATACTCGACCTAGAAAAGTTTGGATACTCGATAATTGCCTAAGTTATATTAAAATTAACACAAAGTAAAGTAATAATTACATAGGTCTGCGAGGCCCTCTCATCAATGAGATTCCCACCCTTTCGATGGGTGGCCAGGAAGCGGTCACCATATTTGCATCCTCATCCCTCTGTACCTGTTAAACATATATTATTTAGTAATAAAATTAAATATTTTATCCTACTACCATTTTATCGTACTTGTATTAAAATAATATATTTGAAATAAAAATATACCAAATGATGGAAATATTTTGTCATTGGAATCGAGCCACCATACCACTTTGCTGCCTTCTGCCTACCCGCCTTGGCCTTCTCAGACCTTTCCTTATACTTCGGATCGTCGAATCTAGCCCTCATCGCAGTCCACTGTTCAGGCGTGATCCAACCTTGGATCGGTTTTCCTGCACAATCACGAGCCTTCTGGTTATCCAGAGCATCACGGATCAACTTGGCGGCAATGGTAGGAAACATCTGCTAGATCAACTCAGCCCGGTACGGTGGATAAAAATATGTTTGCTATAATAAATAATTTAGGTAGTTATATAATATGCATAAATTAAATCATTGATATAATATATTTTTATCTTGAAGTGAGCAAACCAGAATGCCTTTCTCTCCTCTGGAGCATCAGAGTAGTTGATCCAAGGGACACCATAGTTGTACATCAGAAAGTGGCCCAGGCGTCTCTGTATCGACGAGGGACGATATCTATACAGAGATAATTATTTTTATCAAAAAAGTCAACATATGATGAATAAAGAAATACACGATATATATAATGCAAAACTATATAATTGACTTACTATGTACCGTCAGCCCAAATCTCTGTCCTCGTCTCGTCCGGAGGTGCGCATGGAGGATCTGGCTGATGCTGGGACAACGTTGGCTCAACCTTCGCCATATGCTCATCTGTCTCCATGGTTCTGTCAACAGGAGGAACGTTGGATGAGGGAGTACTATATAGCCTGGAACTACTCATACCAGGAGTACTGCCACGTAACATCATCGCAGTCGGAGATGTGACTGGTCGATATACTGGAGTACTAGGTGCCGAGGATCCAGAACCAACAGTAGGCAGTACCGGAGGAGCACTCCCTCTTCCTTGGGACCTGCCGAATGCTACGCGTTGTCCTATCATACCTGATAATAATATTAGATGAATAAAGAAATACACAAATATATAGTACATTCTATAGTCAAAATGTTATGCATATCTCACATCATTAATAGAATTGCACAGTAAATAACTAGTGGTGTCACAAGTCTAAATGGATAGTACATTCTGCACTCAAAATATAATACTTATCTTCGTCAAAATAGTATATTCTACAGTCAAAATATAGTGCATATCTTTGGGCAAATATTTTATTTTTAATCATCTTCAAAAAATTTATCTTGTTCGCCTTCCTCGTCCTCCTCTTCCTCTTTCTCCTCATCTTTACTTTTATCTACTTCGTCTTCATCTTCGTCTTCGAATAATTCTACCTCTTCTACATTATTAGTCGCGTAATAAGTAACTTCCGTTGAGTTCATATCTACAATATTTGTTACAAGAGGTAGCTCATCCTCCTAATAAGCTATTTCGTCAACGTCAAAGGTATTTCTATCTTTAGTCTTGCATACTGCCCACCAATTTGACCTAGTTGTACCCTATCTAGGATAAGTTGTGAAGTACATGAGCTGATCCTGACTTGATAGGATAAATGGTTTATAGCCTTGATATCTACGCTTGTAGTTTATATCCACAAGACCGTACTTGTCAATTTTCCAACCTTGATCTTGAATCGGATCAAACCCTTCATACTTGAATAGCATGATCTTAGCAGATTCTATGCCATAATTATATGTCAACTCCACAATCTCACGTAAGATGCCAAATAAATTATTTCCTGGATCGACGTCTTTGTAGTTCAAAGATTTGATATACAAAAACTATTTTTCGTGGAATCAAGATCCAGAAAGCTGTCTCTGATCGGAGCATTTGTTGACTTGAACCTAAACCCATTCATACAATAACTTGGATATATTTTAACGACAGTAATTGGTCCCTTGGCTAGAGTTCTAATAGATTCAGTCTCGGGTGTTATTAGATGATCGACCTAAATACCAAATTAGCGATAGTAAGTTATTTATTGTGCAAGTGCATACAAAAAAAGTAATTATCAAGCTCCTTATATATGCGCTCAACCAAGATGGAAAATGGCATCTTATTTCTTGTTCTACTTCTTTGTCTGTTATATAGGATCTAACCGACCTCAACTCATTATTATATATGCTGAAAACAACGAAGAAACTGTTGATTAGTAGCATAATAGTAGCTTATACTATTACATTAAGATGACGTAAACGTGGACGTATTAATTACTTATCCCTCTAGCTTCTCCACTTCATCCTCGTCGCAATTGGGTAATATATACAACTGAGCAGCCCTTAGCTCGTCGTCATTCAAATATCTCATCTTTATTTTCTCCGAAGGCTTTCCAAACGCATTGAATACTTTCAGTATTGCATCATTAGATACCTAATATCCGTCGTCGTTTCTCGGAGATCTCATTCTATTTGTAGCAACATGAGGTTTGAAATACGTCGAGCAAAAGTTTGTAATCTCCTCGAAAAAATAAGCTTCACAAATAGAGCTCTCAATCCGTGCCTTATTCTTTACCTTTATCTTTAGGTAATTCAGATGTCGCTCGAAGGGGTACATCCATCGATAACCAATAGGACCGCCAACACATTCCTCATAGGAAAGATGAATTGGCAAATGCTCTATAGAGTCAAAGAATCCAGAAGAAAATACCTTCTCAAGCTTGCACAGTGTTACCGCAATATCCTTCTCTTGCTTTTTTAGATGATCGACGAGCAACTTGGTAGAACAAAGATCTCTGAAGAATATGCTGAGCTCGGTTAATGGATCTCAAATGACCTGCGGTATGAATTTCTGAAATACAATCAGAATTAACCTCTCCATGAAAATGTGACAATCGTGGCTCTTCATACCCGCCAGTTTGTTCTTCTTGAGGTCGACGCATCTTCTCAAGTTCGACACATACCCGTCTGGAAATTTTAGACCCTGAATCCACCTACAAAGTCTCCCTTTATCCTGCTTCTCCAGTGAGAAAATTGACTTAGGCTGCTTTAACTTTCCATTTCCCTCCTCTATCAAATACAACACATGATGTCTACATATTTCTTCTAAGTCCAACCTGGCCTTCGGATTGTCTTTCATATTCCCCTTTACCTCCATTACAGTATTAATTATGTTATCAAATATATTCTTCTCAATATGCATAACATCAAGGTTATGTCTGATCAGATTGGTGCTCCAATATGGTCGACCCCAGAATATACTCCTCTTCGTCCAGTTATGGGTGCGACCAAATCCGTCATACTTGTACCCTTTAGCAGTCTCTTCGATAGAACTTGGTAAATCTTTTACCTTTTCCCATATCTTGTATCTGGGCTACCTTGGCGGTGGATTATCCTTCTCCACAACGCTGGCACGAAAAACATTCCTGTTCCTCTGGTACGGATGATCCTTCGACAGAAATTATCGATGACAATCGAAAAATACAGTATGCCTCTGTATTTCAAACAGAAAGCCTTAGTACGGTCCATGCAATACAGACATGAGAGACGACCATGAGTGCTCTATCCTGATAATATTCTGTAGGCCGAAAAGTCGTTGATGGTCCATATAAGTACTGCCCTCATCTAAAAATTCTGCTTTCTAGAAATATCGTACGTATTGGCACCTACTTCCCACAGCTGATTCAACTCATTTATCAAAGGCTATAAATATACATTGATGTTCCTCTTTGGATTATTCAGACCCAGGATAATAACGGTTAAGAATATAAACGGAGTCTTCATGCACATCCAAGGCAGTAGATTGTACAGAGTGACGATCACATGCCAACACGAATACTGGGAGCCGGAAAGTTCGAATGGGTTAAAATTATCGGAGGAGAGCCCCAATGTGATATTACGTGGATCCGAAGCAAAATATGGATACTCTCGATCAAAGTGCTTCCATGCTTCTCCATCAGATGGATGATCCAATACTCCTTCGATCTATTTTCACCTGTGCCAACTCATATTTTCTGTAGTCTACTTTACCATAAACAACCTCTACATCCGCGGTATCAAAGGCAAGTAGTGCATCGAATCGGTAGGCTTCTTTGCACAGACATACTTTCTTCTTCCAGTGGCCTTGTAGCGATCAACACCACAGAATCTGCATGCATCTTCATCCTTGTCATCTTTGTAGCATAATATGCACCCATTGCGACATGCATTAATTTTCTCGTATCCCATCCAGAGCGATCTCACCATCCTCTCAGATCAGTAGAAGTCTTTACGTAACTTTGCACCCTCTGGTAAGATCTCTATAATCAAATCCATTACTCAGTTATATCATTCTTGCGATATGTTAAAATTGGACTTGATACTCAACAATCTTGTAACCACCTCCAACGGTGAATGATCCTCACAACCAGGATATAATAGAGTCCTTTTATTCTCCAACAACTCTACGAACTTTGCATTATCGATATTCGTTGCCTCCTCAGCTGCATCATGATTGTCCGGATCGAAAGTAGGCCCCGCCGCATCAAAAACCATATTCATCCACCCGTCGTCGTAAGCAGCGTGGTCGTGGACATCCATATACAGCTCCATATAAGGCTCAGACTTCGATGCTAAAGACACAAGTTCTCTATGTGCGGTCCACTGATAGTAATTCGACGTGAAACCCTTCGAGTACAAATGATATATGACTTCCAGTTCTGGATGATATTTTAAGTTGCGACATCTCACACATGGACACTTAATTTTGGTACCGTCCATGTACTGAGGGAACACCTTGGCAAATTATAGGAACTATTGTATACCCTCAATGAATTCATCTCGTATACCATACATGTCATCAGGATGACGGTTGTATATCCATGAACGATGACACAAATAGTAATTCATATCCATTTCTAGATACTTCTGCAAAAAATGAATAGACATTGTTTAAGTATATACTCATCATTAAATATAGTACATGCACTGATACTCCTAGTCCTAGCATATATGCACAGGAATACCCAATTATGTTATATACCTACTCGTCTATACACACATAAGAATACTCAGGAATATAGTACATGCACTGATACACCTAGTGCTAGCACTGATACATCTTCGTTCAACTCTGTATCCTGGATACTCATATTACAATGTATCAGTTAGTATCAACTGAGCAGATTTGGGTTAGGGTTAGGGTTGGGGTTAGAGTTAGGGTTTGTGCACTGCTTTAAGTATTAGTCATCTGGTTATAGGGGAGTGCCTATCCATAAGAGTATATGTCATATTGACAGCAGATTTGGGGAGCAATACAGTGAGCAGTGAGATAGGGAGAGGCTGTTACACACACCATCTGCATAAACCCGATAATACATATTTGATGTGCACATGAGTGTTACAACAGACTTTACAGGGTTTATGCATACTATCGTACAAAGTAGGGTGCGATATTAGACAGCAGCAATTTGAAGTTGCATTTTAAACTTGAGTATCATAACAGGCATTAATTAGAAGATTAGGGGAATCTCTGTGTATCTTATGTGTATCAACTGTGGTTGTATGTAGGTGAGGAATGGATATAGGTATAAGTTGTGAGTAAGATTCACTCGAGTTGATCACACTACAACTAGGGGCTTGATGTCAGTCTAGAGAGAGAGAGAGAGAGAGAGAGAGAGAGAGAGAGAGGGTTAGGGTTAGGGTTTACACCCTCTGTAACAGTGTCTGTGTCGTGTATGTATCAGTGTGTGTGTGTGTGTGTGTGTGTGTGTGTGTGTGTGTGTGTGTGTGTGTGTGTGTGTATTTGTGTGTGTGTGTATTGTATCTGTGTTAGTGTCATGTCGTATCTGAATCTGTAAGAGAGAGAGAGAGAGAGAGAGATCGAGTTAGGGTTAGGGTTTACACCCTCTGTAATAGTTTGTGTCATGTCTATGTCTGTGTGTGTCGTATCTGTGTTTGTGTGTGTCGTGTCTGTGTTAGTGTTATGTCGTGTGCATCTGTGAGGGAGAGAGATCGGGTTAGGGTTAGGGTTAGGGTTAGGGTTTACACCCTCTGTGAAAGTCTGTGTCGTATTTGTGTCAGTATGTGTGTGTCGTGTCTGTATCAGTGTCATATCATGTGCATCTGAGATATATAGAGAGAGAGAGACCAGGTTAGGGTTAGGGTCTACATCCTCTGTGATAGTCTATGTCGTGTCAGTGTCAGTATATGTATCGTGTCAGTGTCAGTATCATATCATGTGCATCTATGAGAGTGAGAGAGAGAGAGAGAGAGAGAGAGAGAGAGAGAGAGAGATCGGGTTAGGGTTTACACCCTTTGTGAGTCTGTGTCATATCTGTGTCAGTGTGTGTGTGTGTGTCATGTCTGTGTCAGTCTCATATCGTGTGTATATGAGAGAGAGAGAGAGAGAGAGAGATCAAATTAGGGTTAGGGTTTACACCCTCTCTCACAGTATGTGTCATGTCTGTGTCCGTATGTGTGTGTCATGTTTGTGTCTGTGTCATATGCATCTGAGAGAGAGAGAGAGAGAGAGAGAGAGAGAGAGAGAGAAAGAGAGAGTTAGGGTTTACCTAGAGGAGGAGGAGAAGGAGGAGAAGGGGGACGCTAGAGTAGGTGGCGCCGGCGGGTGCACTTCGCTGGAGAGGGGGGGGGGGAAAGAGGGGGGAGTTTTTGAAAAATTAGGGGAAGTCTTCGACAGAAGTGGGGATCGAAACCTATATTAAAATTTTAGCGACTTTAGCGACATCAACTTATGACGTCGCTAATAAAAATATCTTGCGACGTTATAAACGTCGCTAAAAATATCGCTAATAATTAAAAAAATAAACGTCGCTAAATACGTTGCTAAACGTCGCTAAATTTAAAAACTCAGCGATATTTAGTGACCTTAAAGAAGCTTATAGCGACTATCTTTAAAAAACTTAATTACTGTCACTAAACGTTACTATATGTCGCCAACAACGATGTATAGCGACGTTTATTTTAGGAGTCGCTAAAATCTTTATATTAGCGACATTGTATTATAACGTCGCTAAAAAACATCGCTATTTCTTCATATTTTGGTAGTAAAGCCCAATTTTCGCTCAACCTTGCGTGCCTCCGTAAGTATCTTTGAATACGTCTCATAGAAAGATGGAATGAGGATCTTCACTTCCCAGTCCAGACCCTCGCAGAAGCAAAAAGCTCGAACCTCTGGCTCCCTCACCAAATACTCCATAAATTGGCTCAGCCTACCGAACTCTGCGACGTACTCCTCCACGGACATGCCCCCAGAGTAAGGCCCTCAAACTGCCTCCCCAAATCCAATCTGTCTACTCGAGCAAAGAACTTTCTCTTGAAGAGGTCCTTCAACACCTCCCAAGACTGCCCTGCATCAGCAAAAAGTGGCTCATTCCTGAACCAAGTACGGGCGATATCGAATAGCTAAAGTCCTACTACCTCAACCTTTAGATCCTCAGCAAGACGGGACATCCTCATGAGACGCTCAATATCCTCGAGCCAGTTATCAGCATAGACGATGTCCTCAGTCCCCTTGAAGACCCGAGGTTCCAGCTTCTTGAAGTCCTAGATATTACTCGGCCAAAGCTGGGAAACCTGCGGAGCAACCAGAGATCCTCTTTCTACAATAGTAAGGGCAAGATGATGAGCACTCTCAATACCCTATTGTAATCCGTCGGTCTGCCTATGGTGAGCCTCTGATTGGGCCCTCTGATCCTCCAACATCTTGTAAAACAATGCGAACACCTGAGTCACAACTGTCGACACAGAAGGTGGAGGTGGAATTCCCTCAGATATAGCTGGAACAGTCCTCTGAGCTGGAGGTGGACCCCTGAACGCAGATGATACGCCAATCATCGGAGAAGTGACTGGTGCAGGCCCTCGAGAAGTCGCAGATCTCTCAGAAATTGCTCTCCTCTGCTGTGATCGAGTCTTAGGTGGCATCCTGAGGCAAAGCAAAAGAAAAGAAACAATATGGCACATGATGTAATGCATTCAAAGAATGACAGTTTAAAGATCAAATATAAATATCAAGAAAGAACAATTGAAATAAAGGACACCACTACGAATCGCACTAATTGCGACCTCGAAGACCTGCATGGGCCACTACAAAAAATATATTATGACCTGCACCCGGTATAGGAGAACGAGTACATGGGTACGTCCAGCCTACGCCACAACATCGACGGTAGAACGATGTTTGGGTAAACTATCTATCTAGCAATCAAGATATAATAATGCCACAAATAAAAATATGAATACTCAACCACAGATCTATAAGATAGAACATTCGCACGAATATGATAAAATAACAGAAGAGTCAAAATACAACTCACAAGACAAAATAATATCCAATGAGTCATAAAAAGAAATACTAATAACAATGCTGGAGACAAATCCAGTACAAAAGATCTATCTACTGAGCTACGAGTCCTGGGTCGTCTGTCTCAATCGGGATGAGACGCTCATGTGCCAAAGTATCTGGCTCTAAGCCAACT
This sequence comes from Iris macrosiphon, assembly GCA_036927795.1. Lineage (NCBI taxonomy): Eukaryota > Viridiplantae > Streptophyta > Magnoliopsida > Asparagales > Iridaceae > Iris > Iris macrosiphon. The sequence continues at coordinate 44,592,907 of JAYESA010000007.1, forward strand.
ACGTCCTGAGGCCCATAGTGAGTGGGATACCACTCCTCAGTGTCATCTGAGAAAAATATATCCAGTCAAGAAAGGAGCAAAGTACATCTCTAACAGCAGTTTCAATAAATAATATAAACTATGTAACAGTAAATAGAGCGAATATACAAGATGCAATAAACATGTATAAGAGATATGCATAATAGGAATATTGTAAATAAATACAATAATGAGCATCATAGGAATGAACAAGAAATACTACTACTAAGTGAGTGAGTACCATCTTAAACATGTGATCGGCTTGGGAACTTGCACAAGGATTATTGTCACTACCACATTTTCTAGGAAAGGGTATTTTGGTCATTTTATAATTAATTAAATATTATTCATGTTGAATATTTATTTATTTATTATATTATTTATTTATTATTAGATGTTAGATTTTATTTTGTTAGTGGACCTAAATATTTTAGATTAGATCCATGGACCAACATTTAATTCTAGTTAGAATTGAGCCAAATAGTAAGCCAATTCATTAAGAGAATAAATTAATTAGTTAAACCAATTGTACTAGAACATTTTTTCCTTAATTAATTTCTTAATGACAAGCCCCAAGGGGTATTGTGGATATTTTATAGTGTCTTGGAGAGGGGGCAAGGCCAACCACTACATAAGGGGGTGGAGACTCTCTCTCTTTTCTCTTTTCTTCATTCCAAATTTAGATCTAGAAATTTTTCTTTCCAAATTCTTTCATCCCTACACCAATACCTACCCAAATTTCTTTCCAATTCTTTCTTATCATTGGAGACTATTAGAACAAGGAGAAAGCAAGGATCTATAAGAAGGAAGCAAGGATCTACAAGTTGAAGGCTCTTGACACTCAATTTAGGATTTTTATTGGGAATCCATTCCCAATAGGTACAATTTAGTTTTTCCCTCTAATTAGACTCTAAATCTATAATTTAATCATTAGGAACCCTGTCATATGCTAATGATACCCATAGAAAGTGGAATTAGGTTCATCGGAGGCCTATGGAGAAGGTTAAGTGGTGTTTTATGTAAATTTTGGGAGAATTCCAAGATTGACACATCATGTGTTTGTCAATAGGTCAATTAGACCAAATTGACATGTGTTTGGTTGTGTGTGACTAGTGACGTGTCTGTAATTGGATACGAGTAGGCCGTATCCCGACAATTTGGCGATACAGGTTGATTTGGGGGTTTTTCTCCAATACGGGGGTTTGAGTATGTCACATTTTGACACGGGTACGTAGTTGAGTAGCTAGCTCTTTGTGTTGTTTATAATTATGATTCTAGACTTGCTCGTGTCTTTCGGGATACGTTTGGTGGTGTGGTGGACTCGTATCGCAAAGCGTATCATAGATTGAGTGTGATACATGTGCGGTGCACTCCATGTGTTTGTTTTTTGCATTTTAATTCAATTTACCTTGGTTATAGATATTAGAATATTGTAATTATAATTGTTACATGATATATATGTATATATATATTTTATGTGTATGTTGTATATTTTTTGTGATGTGTTGGTGGTCATTGGAGAGTAGAAAAGTTCATGTACATCATTATTGTGGGTATGTAGTAGCATATATATATATATATATATATATATATATATATATATATATATAGTTTTATGTATGTTTCTACTTAAAATTGTTGATGTGTTGGTGATCATGGGAGAGTAGGAGTTCATGTGCATCTCTAGTATGGCTATAGGTATATATATGTATAGTGATATTGTGGTTATATGTGTGTGTGTATATATATATATATATATATATATATATATATATATATATATATATATATATATATATATATATATATATAAGTGTGTGTAGATGTGTGTATATGTGTATATATGTATGTGAGCTAGATGAGAGAAGAAAACAGTAAAAAACAGTGAAGAAAGCTGTCAATAAGTAGTCAAAAAGCAGTCAAAAGCAGCAGAAAATAAGCAGTAAAAAGCATCAAAAAATAAACGGCAAAAGCAGCGGTGGAAAGCGGCAAAAGTAGCAGCGAAAAGCAGTGAAGCAGCAGCAGCCATAAGCAGCAGCAGAAGCAGCAAGCTGAGGCAGCAGGAAGCAGCAGATAAGAAGCAGTAGAAGCAACGATAAGCTGCAGTAAGCTACAGTAAGCTGCAGTAAACTATAGTATGCTACAGTAAGTTGCAGTAATCAGTGCTTAATATTATATATATTGATAAGTTAGTGTATATATTGATAAGTTAGTTATATATATTGATAAGTTAGTTGTATATATTGATAAGTTAGTTATATATATCGATAAGTTAGTGTATATATTGATAAGTTAGTTATATATATTGATAAGTTAGTGTATATAATGATAAGTTAGTGTATATATTGATAAGTTTGTTATATATATTGACAAGTTAGTGTATATATTGATAAGTTAGTTATATATATATTGATAAGTTAGTGAGTTATGTATATATTTAGTTAGTTAAGTGTATATATATATATATATATATATATATATATATATATATATATATATATATAAGCACTAGTTAATATTAGTTAGTATTTATTTCTAGATTTCCTTGAAGTTACATCAAGGTAATTAGAGTGAGGTATCTTGGGTACGGGTATTAAATATCATGAGGTATATTAGTATGTTAGTTAGTATAGTATTGTTATAAGTTTAAATGCATATTAATGTATAGTGAGGTGTATGGGTAGTTAGTTATATGTTAGATGTTGAATTACCTTGTGATACTAAGGTAATGTCTTGGTATTGGTTTATACTCAAGGTATTGAGTTTGTATATCAAGATAGGTGTGTAGGTGGTGTGATACCATATTTGGTTCAAAGCCAAGCTATCCAGTTAGCATTAGTTTAACTAGGAGTACTATATAATTTATCTTGTATGTATATATATATATATATATATATATATATATATATATATATATAATATTATTTTTATATCTAATAACTTACGATTAGGAGCAGTTTCTGCGAGATCTTCCACCTCTGAACCTCCCACTCAGACAACAGGGGTTGTACCTCACGTAGGAGTCTTGGCTACCTTGAGGGGTTCTCCTTCACCTATTTCGAGGACCACTCCAGATGCTTTGGAGGGACTTCCACCACCTCCATTGTCAGAAGATGCCGCGTCGATGGTTGTACTATTTAGAGAGATGATGGAGGTACAGAGGGCACAGATAGAGGTCCAGTAGAGGCAGTTAGATATGGTACGACAGCGTACAAAAAATGACCATCAGGTAGCTATTGTAGCAGTTCAGAGATGGGCTCCTCCACAGCCACAGGATGTTCAGCTCGAGCCAGGCAACATTCAAAATTTTAAGAAGTTAGAGCCTCGGGTTTTCAAGGGAACAGAGGGTATAGTCTTTGCTGATGATTGGCTCGAGGATATCGAGCGTCTCATGAGGGTGTCCCATCTTGCTGAGGATCTGAAGGTTGAGGCGGTAAGACTTTAATTGTTTGACGTTTCCCGCACTTGGTTCAGGAATGAGCTACTTCTTACTGATGTAGGACGATCTTGGGAGGTGTTCAAGGACCTCTTTAAGAAGTTGTTCTTTGCTCGGACTGATATATTAGACTTAGGAAGGCAGTTTGAGAGACTTACACAGGGGAGCATGTCCGTAAAGGAGTACGCCGCAGAGTTCGGGAGGCTGAGCAAATTTGTAGAGTACTTGTTGAGGGAGATAGAAGTTTGGGCTATCTGTTTTCGCTAGGGTCTGAATTGGGAAGTGAAGATCCTCATTTCGTCTTTCTATGAGACATATTCTGAGATACTTGCGTAGGCATGCAAGGTCGAGCGGGAGTGGAACCTGAAGCCAAAGAGGGACCGTGATATGTTTGGGGGTGCCATTAGCATTGTAGGACCGACGAAAAGGTCGCAGTTTCAGCAACAATATCATGGGGCTTATCAGCTCCAGCAACAGCAGTTTCTCGTACAGTTCAAAGATTATCAGCAGCAATATTAGATGTATGAGCCAATTATTTCTCCAGTACAAGCTCCAGTACAATGGATGCCACAGTAGACTCAGAGACGGGTGCAACAGGCTCTTCAATGCACCTATTACAAGAGGACTGGGCACACTTGGAAGATGTGCCGGAAGAGACTTGGAGCGTGCTTATATTGTGGATCAACGGAGCATATGGTGAAGGATTGTCTCTGGATACTTTATCGTCCAGGCCAGGGTACAGATCGAGGGCAGAGAGGTGGAGCTAGGCCACCTGTAGCACCACATATTTCTCATCACCCGCAGAGGGAGCTACCTCAGCAGGACAAAGCATTTGTGATGACGGTCGAGGAGATCGATACTACAGGTGATGGGTTAGCGAGTTATGTTCTTTCTGTTCCTTCCATCTATTTTGATTAATTGCTTTTTAGTACCTTTTTGGATACTTTTGTT